>CACTHL010000899.1:0-166902 GCA_902712375.1 Dioscorea dumetorum
CGGCCACCATGGCCCAATTTCGATCGACTACCGGATCGACTTCCGGGGCCTGACCCCGTCCTAAGAGATAAGCATAAACAAAAATATAATGTACATATATATATACATAAATGATATCAACGCATTGCTATTGGTGGATAAATTCAATGTAATTCAAACAAATTGTTATTTTACCATGTTTCAAATTCATTCAATTCTAGTTTAGCACAATGGTAGAAATCCAAGACTCTTCATTTTATATCCATGCCATCTTACTTAAGGGAAAATAAATATGTTTATTGACATAATTATTGTGGTAACAAAATAAATTTGAAATCAATTTTCAAAAAAAGTAAGATTAAAATAACTGAAAATTCATACCCGATGTTGTCCTAGAATCTTGATAACGATCCATCACGCTTCAACTGAAATAATCAACCCACCTACATTGAAACACAAATGAGAACATAAATTGTAAAACTATTTATCCCATTAAAATCATGAATGAGATTCTCACAACGAGATTACATAGCAAGTTTTTATTCAAAATAAAATAAAACCACCGACTTGATAAAAATAAGAGGTTCATATTAAAGGAAATACAAAAGAAGAGTTTGTCAAAATAGTGCGTAGTTTGTTAAAAGTCATGTTCTTCTTCACCGTCATCATCATCATCATCATCATCACCATCACCATCACCATAAATTGGTTTGTTTTCTTCATTTTCTGTTAGCTCATTTTCTTTGTCTTTCTTGGTTTCGCCTTCCGAAATGGGTTGCAGATCAGACAAGTCAACAATAAGTTGTATGCCTTGTGGGTCAAACAAAGGAGGAATTTCTTCCATAGTACTAACGCCAGTTGTGAACTGGATTTCCTGCATTTGATATGCAAATGTATCTTTTTTGGCCAACTTGTCTCAATCATTCCCTTAGCTTTTGTGGGACACATAGCCAACCAATCAACTTTGTTTTTCTTCATGCTCAGGTATGCAACATAGTTCACTTGAGTGGCTTGTTGGACCAACACAAATGGATCATACTTTTGATAGAACCTTTTACAATTAATATCAAACAGCTTATATAGAGGGTGAACCTTGGTGCCATTTAATGGGTCAAACCATGTACACTCAAAGAGTACTATATGATTCCATCTACTACCATGGTACTCAAGCTGCACTACATCTTCGAGTAAACCATAAAAATCACAAGATGAATCCTCCTAATTGCTTCCTCTTACACAAATACCACTATTCATGGTGGTCTTCTCTATTCCATGTGTGACAGTATGGAAGTTGTAGCCATTAATGAAATATCAAGGCCATGTTGTTGCTTTCTTTTATGGACCCCAAGCCAAACTCTGTAAGAGACGATCGATTACTTGATTAACTTCATTTCCACCTAAATCCCAAAAAATGTTAATGAAAATTTTCATTATTTCTTAGTACAATTTAAACATGTCTGCATCATTTCTCACAAAATTTTCAAACTATTTTGTGAAATGCTTATCAACTGCCTTATCGATAGCATCAGATAGGTTCTCGTCCAAGTAGGTGACAAATATCCTAAGAATGTCCATTCAAACAAGAAATACCTATATATCAAAATTAGATCTTGAACATGTATATATTATAAAATTATATTTCTCATTATTGGATGATAACTTACTTGTAATATGGATGTACTTCTGGACAATTTCGTAACACATAAGTATGTGCTACATGTAACTCATCTTCAGATAACCACCTAATTTTTGGACGACCTTGGCCTCGACCAGTATAATTGAATATCGAGAAAGGTGGAAAAATGTCATTGCTACAACCCTCATCATTTCGTCGCGGTTTCCTCCCTTTACACGATATGTGAGGCTCAAAGTAATGCTCTGCAAAAATGTTGATTTCTTGAGCAATATATGCTTGGCAAATAGAACCCTCGATGTGTGCTTTATTCTTTAATGTTTTATTTAATTCTTTGAGAAACCTGCACGTATAAAAATAGTAGAACTCTATATAAATTACATAAAGAAGGAATTGAAGACACCAAAATTAGGAAATGACGTGTATTATCTCTCGAAGGGGTACATCCATCTATATTGAACAGGACCTCCCATTCTAACTTCATAGGGAAAATGAATAATGAGATGTTTCATGGAATCAAAAAAATCTGGTGGAAATATTTTTCCAAGTTATATAAAATCACTGCAACCTTTTCCTTTAACTCAATAATTTTATCAATATCAACTGAAGTAGAACATATTGTGTGAAATAACAAACTTAATTTTGTCAACTGATTCCAAACAAATGATGGCAACAATTCTCTAAAGGCAATCGGAATGAGCCTTTGCATAAAGACGTGGCAGTCGTGACTCTTCAGGGCAATCATTTTCAATTCATTCATGTCAACACACCTTCCAAGATTAGAAGCATAACCATCTGGAAACCTTAATTCTTGAATCCATGCACAAATGACCCTCTTCTGTTCTTTTGTCAAGATATAAACTGCTTTAGGAATAGTTCAACTTGAAAAATTTGAAGGAACTGTTATCTCTTTACGGTCACAAAGAATACCAACATCTTTTCTTGCATTGATATTATCCTTACTCTTCCCTTTCACATCCATAATTGTGAAAAACATATTGTCGAAGACATTTTCTTCTATATGCATCACATCAAGATTATGTCGGATCAGATTATTTTTCTAGTAGGGCAAATCCCAAAAAATACCTTTTTTGTCCACTTATGTGTTGCTCCATACCCTGGAGGTGTGTTTACCGGGTCTTCCATTGCTGTTGGAAATAGCATAACTTGATTAAAAATTTCCTCACCTGATAATCTTTGTGGTGAAGTATTTTTTTCCAATCGACCACGCATGAAAGATTTCTTGTCCTTGCGGTATGCATGATTTCGAGGTAAGAACATCCGATGACAATCAAAATAAATTGTCTTCCTACCATGTTGCAGATGGAAAGTATTCGACTTCTCCATGCAAATTAGATACCCCAAAACCCCGGCAGTACTCCAACCAGATAGTATCCCATATGCAGGAAAATCATTAATTGTTTACAAAAGTGTAGCTTTCATGAGAAAATATTCATTTCTTGAAACATCTTAAGTCATTTCACCAAATTCCCACAAATTATTCAACTCCTCAATTAAAGGTTGCAAAAATACATCTTTTTTTTTTCGGATTCTTAGACCCTGGACAAATTAGTGATAAGAACATATAAGGTCTTTTCATGCACATTCCTGGCTGAAGGTTGTAAGGGATCACAACTACTGGCCAACAAGAATATGTTCTCCCAAACTGCCCATGAGGTGCAAAACCATCAGCACACAAACCCAAATGAACATTACAAGGTTCTTTGGCAAAATTGGGATAAATTCCATCAAAATGTTTCCATGCTTTACCATCAGATGGATGATGCATTACTCCCTCATTTCTTTCATGAGTAGCATGCCAAGTCATGTGCGTTGCTGTAGCACTAGAAGCATATAACCTCTGCAATCTTGGAGTTAATAGTAAATATCTTAATATTGCTTGAGCAATCGTTTCATGCCTGCCATTATCAGGTAGCTTGCGTCGAAGTTTTATCTGTTTATACCTCGGCTCATTGCAGAACTTGCATGAAATGTGCATGTCATCATGTTTCCAATATAATATACAACCATTTTTGCAAGCATCAATTTTCACCACAGGTAGCCTCAATTCATTCATGGTTTTCCTGTGATGGTAATAATCTGTTGGCATTGTATTATCTGAAGGAAGAACCTCTCTAATTGCAGTAATCATAGGTAAAATCACCCTCAGACATATTGGCATCAAACTTGAAAGATAACATTCTAGCAACAAAAGACAATTGAGAGTGATTCTCACAACCTTCATATAAAGGTTGATCAGCAACTTTTAACACATCAAAAAATCTATCAGACAATTGACTCCTCTCACCACCCTGAAAACTGGAAACTGGCTCATCTAATGGTGGTTGTACGCTTGGACCTGCTTCATTGTTACAATGAGATGGATCCCATGGCGGAACATGAGAACGGAAACAATCATATACCATCCTTTGATCCCAAGTTATCTGCCCATAGTCACCCCAATGTGTCACTTGTTCCACAACATGATCCTGAATATTATTTTGCTCCTCACTAGTTGGGAACAATTCTTCTCCATGACAAGTCCAATTCTAATAATATTGTTTAAACTCACTGCAATATAAATGCGTAACGACATCATTTGGGTGAACAAACCGTGTATTTTTGCACTTGAAACAAGGACACCTAATATTTTCTCCATTCTTATATGAGTCATCTTGATTAATTGCGAATTGGATAAATTCATCCACACTGGCAATAAATTTGTTAGTTAATCCTTTTCGCCCAGGTAGATTTGGATTATATATCCACTATCTTGACAACATTTTTGTCCTACAACCACTATTTTTAATAAAGTATTAGGCACCATTTGTTAATTCCCATACTATGTATATAATACATCCACTGTCTTGATCATGCTCTTGTTAATTACACCACTAGATACCACTATGTTTTCTCATTGTCTCAAACTTCTAGCCAACAAAAAGACTTAAAACCAAACACTCCTACTTATCATTACATTCAAACTCTATATATACCTCCCACTTAGCTCTCTTTCCCTCCCACACCATCAACCACCAAGCTCCGCAACCATTCTCTCATTCTCTCATTCTCTCTTCTTCATTATAATTAATTAACTTCCATCTTCTTCATTATATTAATTTGTTACACCATGTTGTCCAAGAAAGCCACATGAAACTCCCATGGCCAAGACTCTTCTTACCTTTTAGGGTGGCAAGAATATGAGAAGAACCCTTATCATCCTCTTACCAACCCTTCTGGTATTATTCAACTGGGCCTTGCAGAAAATCATATATATATATATATATATGATAAGTGTTTGTTTGTATATATTTTATAATATCAGTTTACATGCATTGAGCATCACTTTTATCAGGTTTTATCATTGACAAGATATGTTTTGTGTTCTTTTGTGCAAATAGGGCTTTGGAGACATGAAGTACAAAAGAAGCAAAGATAGGGTGTGATGACACATTTCAAGGCCACAATTAGAAGCTGTGTTCATATGCATGGGGGTGTTGCCAACTTTCGGCGGAGTCCAAGTCATTATACAAACCGAAAGGGCACAAAGGAAATAGTATGTCCATGTCCCAGCTTCCGTGCCCAAGTAGAAGAAGGTTCTTGAAGATTTCAAAGGAAAGAAAGCTACGCACCCTACCACACGAGCGTGTGCCCGACCGTGTGGACTCAAAGGAAGATTTCGGGAAAAATCATTGTAGAAAAGTACTGTAGCAGTTAATATAGCAAATGACTGTTCACGCCCGTGTGGAAATTCCACACGGGCTTGTGGCTACAGTACACGGCGTGTGAGTGCCCGTGTGGATGCCCGTGTGAAGCCCCGCACCCTACCACACGAGCGTGTGGCCGACCGTGTGGACTCAAAGGAAGACTTCGGGGAAAAATCACTGTAAACTTTACTGTAGCAAAGCACTGCAACAAATGTACTGTTCATGCATGTGTGGAATTTCCACAAGGGCGTGTGGCTACAGTACACGGCGTGTGAATGCCTATGTGGATGCCCCCGTAAAGCCCCGAATTCAAATTATAAAAGCCGCCTTGTGATAATTTTTAGGGATCTTTTGGGCTACTTTCAAGAGGCAAGGCGGCAAGGGCTTGGAGAGAGTTCCTTGCTGTTTTGGAAAGCCTTCCTCACCAACTGAGATCGATTCCTCCTTCATCATAGCACCAAGGAAGCCATTGGCGACCTAGCTTCAAAGCGGAATCAATCTCGACGTGGAAGCTACCCATCAAGACCATCATCACGGATTTAGGGGGGTTATTCTTTATGTCTTTTGAACTTATTTATCAATTCATTATTTGTTTTGTGACTCACTCCATGAAGAGCTAAACCCCGAGAGGGTATTCGGACATGTAGACCCTCGGGTTCTTATTTTCATTAGATTTACATTGTGTTTCTATTCGAATTTATCAGTTTGAGTTTTACTCTTGAGTTCTTAATGCTTGCTTGTGCTTTTGATTTGATTATTAATTGCCTTGCATTGTTTTATTCAATCTAGTGAAGAGAGAGATCACCGCTAGGTTTAGAATTACCAAGAGTAAAGAGGGTTCAGAGGGTGAGCCGTGAGATAGCGGAGTGTCCCCTTTTCCCATCCAATAGATATTTCCTATCTCCATATTCCCTAAGTGTCAAGCAACCATATGTGGTGTGAGGCGTCGAGAGAATTCTCCGTCGGGACCTCGTAGGGGGTTAGGGATCTTTCACCTGGAGGCAGGGTTAGATCTACTTTTAGGAATTGGTTATATCTTTCGGATCCCTAAAGTTTTAAGTAGTCATATGTGGTGTGAGGTGTCGAGAGAATTCTCCGCCGGGACCTCGTAGGGGACTAGTTATCGGCGACCTGGAGGCAGGGGCCGTTATACCTTTGGATACCCACGACTCATTGTTTTCGTTTAGAAACACTTGTAATCTACATCCAACACCCGAATCCTAGGGGGAGCATTGTCCGGATACCTCACTTTTATTGATTGAGAACTCTTTTCCTTTTATTTCCTGCGCACTTGTGGTGACACTCTTAGTGTTGGCCATTAGATCATCACACACTACAGTCATTAGGCTAGATAACAAAAGAGGGGCTATTACTAGTATTTCTGTTCCCTGTGGTTCGACAACCCGACCCTTTGGGTCCACTTTTATTACTTGACGACCCGTGCACTTGCGGTAACGCAAGGGGTTGACACACATCACCCTGTGTTGTTGCGGAACACACACATCAATATATATATATATATATATATGGTCTTATTTATATGCATAAATGTTTCAGCTCTCATTTGACCTTATTGAGACATGGCTTGAAAGTCATCAAGAACCAATGACTTTGAAAAAAGATGGTGTGCTTATGTTCAAAGAACTAGCTCTAGTCGAAGACTACCATGGCTTGCCTGCTTTTAAGAATGAAAGTATTATCAATCATCTGGATAATACTTACTTTCATCAAGTTCTGCTATTAGTGTCATTTCTAATTGAAAGGATAAAGTTTGATGAGTTTAGAGTGATTCTTCCTCAAGACTTATAAGTAATTTTTTGCCTATATGACATAAATGTGAGATAAAGTCCCTAAGGATGCAATGATGTTCATCCACAAAATATCCATAATAGCAATTTCACATTATTATAATATATGAACAATTACCTGAACTAAACCTATCAGCACCAATTTCAATGGTCCTGTATAACCAAAGATAAACAGTGCCAACCATTAATAGCTGAAATAAGAAATCCTATGAAAATCAGTTTAATATATAAGAATATCAAAAGAACCTATACAAATATGAAAACAAGTAGAATGAGGACCTACAAAGTATATAGTACCAAAATCAAGATGCAAACCTCAATGCATATTCCCCCAACTTAAAAGTATTCATTCAAAGAGAGATGAAGGATATTCTTAAGATAATGTTGTGCAATCAGATACCTCACAGCCCAGAACAAGATCCTAGAGGAAGTTCCACTTCAATGCTTCCCTTGTTCTGCAATCCACTCTATGTCAAGCACTCAATGCGATGATCATCCAGTCACAATCCGATCGATAGAACGATCAACAGCTAGACAATAATGATATAGAGCTAGAAATCACCTGGAACCCTAGAAAAATAGGAAACAAGAGACTGAGAAAGAGTGAGAGGGAGAGAGATAGAGAAATGGGGCCGATGGTGGGAGTGAGAGTATATAAAGGGGGAGGAGAGATGGAGAATATACACGGCTGTGTACTTATTGCCTTGCCCATGTATCTTTTACCTTGCCTATGTATATTTTACCTTGCCTATGTATCTTACAGGTTTACTGAATAAGCAAAAAACGCGTTACACGGCCGTGCACATATTACCATACACGTGTATCTCTCGGACTTGCTGAATAATCCAATAACGCATTACACGGCCGTGTATATTTTACCTTGCCCGTGTATTTTATAGGTTTAATGAATAATCCAACAGCGCGTTACACGGCCGTGCACATATTACCATGCCCATGTATCTATCGGGCTTGCTGAATAATCCAACAGCGCGTTACACGGCCGTGCACATATTACTATGCCCGTGTATCTATCGGGCTTGCTGAATAATCCAACAACGCGTTACACGGCCATGTATATTGCCCGTGTATATTACAGGTTTAATAAATAATCCAACAATGCGTTACATGGCTGTGTATATTTTACCTTGTCCATGTATTTTACAGGTTTAATAAATAATCAAACAACGCGTTACATGGCCGTGCACATATTATGATTCATAATGTAAAACTTATCCTGCCTGTGTATCAATTTCATTTCAATTCCATTTGGGTTTTGGCATTGAGTTTTTGAGTTTTACTGCAATCATTCTTTTTTACTATTCCTTTTTACTTCTTTTTGCAGAGTATTATGATTCATAATGTAAAAGTTTCTAAATTATCATTTGATTAATGTAGAATGAACACATAATTCCACAGGTTTCTTTAATTCCACTTTCAAGGAATTAAATCAATTGTTTATAAAACAAATAAATAAATAAACACATAGCTAAAATTTCATCACAACATATAACCAATAGCTTATATATATAGATTACTTACCTGAATTTTTCTCGACTTTGACTCACACCCCATGCCAAAATCAACCCTCCTAAAGAGGCCCTAAAAAGCATAAAATCAATTATAGTTGCTTAAAAACAATATATTATCACAAATTAAGACCTCTACAATGTCCATGCCAAAAGCACTCACTTTCCACTCAACATGACACTAGACATCTGAAAGAAGAATTGTAGATCACATAACATTAAGACTCCTCTGCAAGACATCACCCAACTGTAAGGAAATAAAGCCAATAATCATACCTGATCTAGAAAACTGCACAGACATTTTTCAAAGAAACACTTTAGTAAAAGAGGTCCTAATATGATGTCGGAGTCGCCGAACCACTATGACTATTGCCTTCACTATCACCCTTGCTCTCTACCTCTGCTCGTGAAATAGATACAGATACAAAACTCGGTGGCAATGGACGAAGCTCAATGCCGGAGTGTGCCTCCAATCGGCATAAGGAATCCACAATCCACCTCTCCACCTCAGTTGGTGACGTAGTGGTCGGAATCGGTGCGGGTGCTGGTCATGTTGCCTCTCGCTCATCCTCAGCGGCCCCAACTAACATATATCGGTGTCCTCGAGCAGTCCACTAAAAGCATACCATCCCCATGGCCCGAAGAGTATCCATAGCCAATGGGATTGTTCCGCCTACACGTCGCATGTGATCAATATCCTGCAGCTTACCCATACCTCGCACCAACCTGGTGATGTAAGGACCCTCATGAGGCAACCCCACTCTCGCATCGGATGCCTGGTGAAGGATGGATTTTGCGACGGTGTACCCCAAGTGGAAGGGAACATGCTCGGCCATCGCGTACAGGTAAATGAAATTGATAGTGTTTACCACCCAAGTCAACTCTCCTCGTGCTGTCAATGTTCTGCATAAGAGGGCATGAAGGTACCTCAACGCTGGGGAACAGAGAGTCGATGCCTTTAAGTACGTTGGGTGATAGTGCGCCTCCTGGCTGATCCGACGCCAGCGCTCCTCTTGCGGTGTCCCCAATGGCAGGTGGGTATACAGGTTCTCATACTCTGGAGTCTTTGTGAACTCCTCATCGTACAATCCTAGATGGATGGAGAACTCCGTGTATGACATCTGGATCATCTCCCCATGCAACTGGAACTGTATCATACTGCGTGTGTGCCAACTGAGAGGTATCTTCGAAATCATGAATGTGGAAAGTACCTCCAAAGTCAGCTCGCGATACGCCTGCTCATCAATCAAAAGTAGCCGCTCCCAGGGGCTATCCCTTAGCAACTCATGGACGTCTGACGCAAGATTGACTGACTCGAGCATCTCCCAGCGGATAATTCTGGTTTGCCCAAATTTCAAATGAGTGAGTCGAGCAAAATGCTCCTAATGAGTAGGTACAGTGTATTCTGGCTCGAGTGATCAATTACTTGATGGCTCCCCTCGGGCCCTCTTGGGCCTACGCGCAATCTGCTTTACTCTAGGCATTTCCTATAGTGAAGATAACAAAAATAGGTGAAATCGAGCTCCATGTTGGTCCATGTTGTACACAACATCAACAAAAAAATTCAATAATCTAAAAGCAACTAAAAACCAATTTACTTCTCCCCTGCCAAAATATTGAGTAAAACAATATCAGGAACTTATTCCTTCAAGTCACAGATTTTTATTTCTGAATGTAAAAAATTCAAGTGACAAAAACAAATTACCTCTACTGCAAGAAGTACTATTTCATTCATCTCTCTATTTAAAGATTGAAGATTCTAATTGATGCGTCTCTGCAACAACACAACAGGGTGATGTGTGTCAACCCCTTGCGTTACCGCAAGTGCACGGGTCGTCAAGTAATAAAAGTGGACCCAAAGGGTCGGGTTGTCGAACCACAGGAAACAGAAGTACTAGTAATAGCCCCTCTTTCGTTATCTAGCCTAATGAATGTAGTGTGTGATGATCTAATGGCCAAAACTAAGAGTGTCACTACAAGTGCGCAGGGAATAAAAAGGAAAAGAGTTCTCAATCAATAAAAGTGAGGTATCTGGACAATTCTCCCCCTATGATTCGGGTGTTGGATGTAGATTACAAGTGTTTCTAAACGAAAACAATGAATCATGGGTATTCTAAGGTATGACGGCCCCTGCCTCCAGGTCGCCGATAACTAGTCCCCTACGAGGTCCCGGCGGAGAATTCTCTCAACACCTCACACCACATATGACTGCTTAAAACTCTAGGGATCCGAAAGATATAACCAATTCCTAAAAGTAGATCTAACCCTGCCTCCAGGTGAAAGATCCCTAATCCCCTACGAGGTCCCGGCGGAGAATTCTCTCGACGCCTCACACCACATATGGTTGCTTGACACTTAGGGAATATGGAGATAGGAAATATCTATCGGAAGGGAAAAGGGGACACTCCGCTATCTCACGGCTCACCTTCTCAACCCTCTTTACTCTTGGTAATTCTAAGCCTAGCGGTGATCTCTCTCTTCACTAGATTGAATAAAACAATGCAAGGCAATTAAGAATCAACTCAAAAGCACAAGCCAGCATTAAGAACTCAAGAGTAAAACTCAAACTGATAAATTCGAATAGAAACACAATGTAAATCTAATGAAAATAAGAATCCTAGGGTTTACATGTCCGAATATCCTCTAGGGGTTTAGCTCTCCATGGAGCGAGTCACAAAACAAATAATGAATTGAGAAATAAGTTCCAAAGACATAAAGAATAACCCCCCTAAATCCGTGATGACGGTCTTGATGGGTAGTTTAAACGTCTAGATTGAATCCACTCCGAAGCTAGGTCGCCGATGGCTTCCTTGATGCTATGACGGAGTTGGAATCGATCCAAGTTGGTGAGGAAAGCTTCCCAAAGCCGCAAAGAACTCATTCCAAGCCCTAACCACCTTGTCTCTCGAAAGTAGCCGAAAAGATCCCTAAAAATTATCACAAGGCGGCTTTTATAATTTGAATTCGGGGCTTTACGCGGGCATCCACACGCCCGTGTACTGTAGCCACACGGGCGTGTACAGTACTTTGCTACAGTGCTGCTACAATACTTTGCTACAGTGAATTTCCCACGAAGTCTCCCTTGGAGTCCACACGGTCGGACACACGCTCGTGTGGTAGGGTGCGTGGCTTTCTATGCTTTGAAATCTTCAATAACCTTCTTTTGCTTTGTACGGAAGCTGGGACATAGACGTACTACTGCCTTTGTGCCCTCTCGGTTTGTGTAATGCTTTGTACTCCTCCGAAAGTTGGCAACACCCCCATGCATATGAACACAGCTTCTAATTGTGGCCTTGAAATGTGTCATCACACCCTATCTTTGCTTCTTCCTGTACTTCATGTCTCCAAGGCCCTGTTTGCACAAAAGAACACAAAACACACCTTGTTAATGCTAAAACCTGATAAAAGTGATGCTCAATGCATGTAAACTGATATTATAAAATATATATAATCAAGCACTTATCACTAATACTTATAATTCACTCATAATTTTGTACAACTGACAATAATAAACATAAACAATCTAGATGTTGGAATATGCATTAAATAGAGCATCAAAAGTATATCTAAGATATCATTCCCTAAACTGAAACAAAGTTCAGTTCAATACTCTGCACCTTCCTAGTCATGTTAAATAAGATTCATGTAAAAACTAAAGACAAGTCCTTAAATTCACAAAAAAATTTACAAATCTGAAAACTCTATTTTTAATTAATTATAGAATCCATGCATTCAAATAAATTGAAAGTAATTTATAACATCAAATTGATTAATGAGCTTTCCTTTCTTGTATTCACTTGTACGGGTTTTCATGTCGCAATTAAATTAATTTCTCTCTTACTACAATACAAATCACTAATCTATTCAAAAACAAAAAACAAAGATGAAACAACAACATCGAAAGAAGAAGAAGAAGAAAAAGAAGATTTACCTGAAGACAACTCACTTTTTGAGAGAAACACTTATCTCCTTGTCAATGTGAGGAAGAAGATGATGAGGATCGACTCGCAAAGGTTTCTGGAAGGCTTGAAGTTGACGAGACTTTTTAGTTTCTGGGAGGATTGAAGGCAAAGAGCGAGTGAAGGGGGATGACCTTTAGTTTCTATAAATATAGGACAGTGTAAAATACTCCCTACCCGTGTAAAACGCTTCCAACCCATGTATTTCACTGGTATACTCAAACAGAGATTTACACGGTTGGGCCGTATAACTTTTACCCTGCCTGTGTATCTCTCAGATATACTGAATACTCAAACAGATTATTACACGGCCGTGTAAATATTACCATACCCGTGTTTCTCTCAGATATTTTGAAAAAGGCGCATTACATGGTCATGTAAACATAACCACGACCGTGTATATGATTTCCACGGCCGTGTACAACGTAACACGACCGTGTATCTCTCTATTTACTGGATATTTAACTGTTGTACTCAAATTTACATAATGCATTTGTTAATATAGGAAAAAGTTATAATATAAATGCAAATTACATAATACCTAAAATGGAAAGAAGAACGACGATGAAGGAGAAGAAGAAGAAAGAGAAGAAGACCGAGTGATAGAAAGGGATGAAGGAGAAAGAAGTGAAAGTAAATTTATTATTAACTGATGTCTACAACATCAATTATATTTTAGATAATGTTAATAAAGTAGTTTTACTAGATATAATGCTCTTTTTTAATTAAAACATTGCAAATAGGTTAAAACGATTGTGCAAAATATTAAGAATATTAATAAAAATAATAAATAAAAATTTTAATATAATTTTTGTTTTAAAAAATACAATTTCTTAAAATTATCATTATATATAAAAAATGAGCTAAAAATTAAAATATATTATACTAGTGCATGTTCCAGAAGATTATATATATATATATATCATTTTCATTCATCAAACCACATATGTAAACTAAGTCAACAAAGATTATAACAATTAATTAAAAGTCATGAGGCAATTTTCAAATTATTTATTTTCCTCTTATACCTAAATCAAAAACAAATGAAGGAAAATCATCATCTTAATTAATTTAATTTTGCACAGTCTCCATGAATTTCTTGTTATATATTTAACTCATTAAAAAATTTTATTAAGCCAAATATGTCACTAAAATTAAAATATATTATAACAATAATAAATATTTCATCGTAATTAATATATTATAAAGATATATAGATATATATAGCAATAATTTGAAACTTTTTATTAATATATATTTTGTTATTTATGTTTATTTGCTTCTTGAGTTAATCACAATATTTGCTCATGTACACCACAAACATAATTTTTATTAAAAAAATAAAAATTGTGGCAATGAATTTGACAAAGCATGCCCAAAACCATGGCAATAAATGTGACAAATATTCTTATTTGTCACGGTTATTGGCACGGTATGGAGCAGACCATGCCAAATTCCGTGCCAACTAAAATTTTTTTTTCTAATTATTGTTTGACATATAGACGAAAATTTGGATTTTATACCTTTGAATCTATGTTAATTTTATATTTTATTATTTATATTTAGTCGGTATTGAGTTAATCATAATATTTGTGCATGTAGATGGCAAATATAATTTCTTATGAAAAAAAATTAAAAATGTAAAAATGAATTTGACAACCAATACCCAAAACCGTCCCACTAACCATGACAAATAAAATTATTTGTCACGGTTTTTGTCACGGCATCGGGCATGCCGTGCCAAATGCCGTGCCAAATATTTTTCTTTGGCACGGTATTTGGCACGGTTTTGAGAAAACTGCGCCAAATTCAGTGCCAAAAGAATAAGTTTCTAATTATTTTATAAAAAATTGATTATAATTGGAATTATATTATCAACAATTTGAGATTCCTTGCATGGTGGATGGTTGTAATATAGATAAGACGAGCGGGTGTAAATAGTTATTAGTTTTTAATGTTTTACTTGATAAAATATTCACTAGTTTATTTGGATTATGTTCACTTTAATTAGATGGAGATGTTTCATATGCATCCATGATAATTTTATATTTTGATGTTTACATTTATTTGCTATTGAGTTAATCACAATATTTGTGCATGTACACCACAAATATAATTTTTTATTAAAAAAATTGTGGCAATGAATTTGACAAAGTATGCCCAAAACCGTGCCAATAACCGTCACAAATATTTGTCACGGTTATTGGCACGGCATTGGGCAGACTGCCAAATTCCGTGCCAACTAAATTTTTTTTTCTAATTATTGTTTGACATATAGACGAAAATTGGGATTTTATACCATTCAATCCATGTTAATTTAGAATTATTATTGTTAATTATTAAAACGGGAATTATTTTAAATTATTTTATTAATATTTTGAATATTATTATTATTATGAGAGTGAGAATAATTGTAAATAATACTTTTGTAATTTGAAATGCTGTATTTGATTTTTTTTTATTTGGTTTGATGTAAGTTAAGGAGTATGATTATTATATAAGTGAAATGGTAAAATTACCCCTATTATATATTGTTAACACTAAATATTTAATATCATTTATAAAATATTTTAATTATATAATATGCTTAAATTTTATCCCTAAAAACTATTAATTATATTAGCTCTCATTATTTAGGATTAATACTAATTTAAAATTTTAATTAATTCAATGATTTATTAAATTTAAAAAAATGTAATGTAATTCAATTATGTGCCATTAAAATTTTTTTCTATACAAATCAAATAAGAATTAGTATTGTTAAATACAATATTAAATTAAATAAAATATAAATAACTATTTTTGTAATCATGTTAATACTACTAATCATGTTAGTATTAGTTTTAATTATTTATTAGTTCTAATTATTTAATAATTTTCATAATAATTAATTAATCATTTATTTAAAGTATTATAAAGATAAAAATATTTTTTGAAAATACTAAATATTTTAAATATTTTTTAAATTTTATTACTTAAAAATATTTTTTATAGTGAATTTTAAAGATAATTTAATTTATTAAATATTTTTATAATTATATTTAAGATAAAATGATGGTGAGTAGACACCATTTACTTTACTGCATTTCAATATACAACAAATTTTGATGTAAGTTGAAATCTATGAAAGTGAGTGAGATGTAAGTCCACTTACATGTAAATGGAGCTTTTACATCAAACCAAACAGTGAATTACATGTAAAACCACTTACATCATAGCTGCTTGCAGCTACTTGCAGCTAACCAAACAGCCTCTAAGAGGTATTAGTTTCGAGAAAGTCAGAGCATTGGGGGAAGTGTTATTTTCTTAGAAGGGAAGGAAGTGATATGACTAGAACTTATAAAAATACTCCTTGTGAAGGTACGCCTTGTTGGAGCCTTTCTTTATAGTTGAGGGCATCCTTGCCCACTCCTTTGCTTGCTATCAATAAGAACTCCTTCCCCATAACTCTGGTCTCCACTTTCCCTCTATTCTTCCCCCCAAACTCTGATCTATGCCCTTACTTCGTCTCGCTCAAGCAAGATGTATCTTCGCAAGTATAAGCATTTTTTGAGTCAATATAAGGGAAAGAGGTGATTAGTAAAACCCTCGTTATTTGAATAACTAGAAAGACCAAATAGGTTTCCCTATGAGGACAGGAGGTCCGTGCGGGGAAGCGTAAACAACAGGGTTGGAAAGATCGTCTCTCATAGTTCCCATATATGGACTCAGACTTGGAACATACAAAGTTTAAAACTTGATAACTTATGGACTGAGACATAAGCAGTTACTTCTTAAATTTGTTAAAATATATGAAAGGGATCATGTTTACTTATAAAATTACATCTTCATTTTTTTTGCAAGTCTTTTTGTTAGAAATTTATTTTACTTAAAAAAAAAACATATCTATACATATATTTTATGGATGCAAAGATGGATATGATCTTTAAAAATTAATCATCCTAGAAAATTAGCTGATGAAAATAGTAGATATTATAAGCAATATAGATCATCTTAAAAATAGCTTGGATAAACTAAAAACTAATCATGTAGACATTGATGATATCTTCTCAAAAATTACTAATGTCCAGATAGGATACACTTTAAAAATTAGAAAAACGGTTTCTGCATTCAGAGTATTGACAGAAGAAGAATTGAAAAAACTTTCAAAATATATGTTAAACGTTCTTAGAAACAAAAGATGAAAGGTATTTCAAAATCCAAAACCTTGAGTACATTTTATTCATTTCTAGAAAAATACATGCTCGACGAAGAAAAAAATAAGCAAGTATACATTGCCAGGAAAAAATAAAAAAACATAAATTAGAATGGTTAGAAGACGCGGAGGAATATCTAAATTATAAACGACAACTAGGAGAAGATGAAAAGACGATATATGAACAAAGCCTAATAATTAGAAGGTGGCATAAATATCATATGTATCATTTAAAAAATTCGAAACAAGGGTTAAAAATAAGATATGACCAAATAGAAGCCTGTATTTGCTAAAAATGCCTGGAAATAGTTTTGAAAAAAAATACAAATACAAAAAGAAAAATTAAAAAAAGTAGAAGAGGAATATCATAAGAAATTATTTAAGCCAGGAACCCTTAGAAACATGAAAGAAATGAAAAATGTTAGAAGACTCCTAATAAGGATAAGGCACAGGTTAGAGTGCTTAAGCACATTAAAAAAATAAGAGAGAACCAATGCCTGGATATACAATAAAAAGATAAATAGATATAGTAAGAATTAGAATTGAATCATTATTATTTAGATATTTTCAACTAATAAATGAAGGATAATTTAGTAAACTAATATATTTAAAGCAAGAAATAATTTTACAAAAACAATAATTAATTAATATGGAAGAATTATTAAGAAAAAAATGCCTAAATAGTAAAAAGTATAGATAGTGTAAGGAGGTTCACTATTTTCAAAAATAAACATAGTAAGAGAAAAGAAGTCGAAAACGAATTTATGCACATTATGATGAAACAGAAGCAACGGTATGCCTGTAGCAATGGTACTATAGCACAGTATTGTACATCACTATGAGAAAATCGGGGCTTCACCCCAGTTTTCACCACTATAAAGTATGCCAATACAGAAGCCTTATCTAAAGCTAAGGGGCTCGCTCCCTTTGTAGTTGAGGGCATCCTTGCCCCTCCTTTGCTAACTATCAGTAAGAACTCCTTCCCCAAAACTCTGCTCTCCACTCTTCCCTCTACTCTTCTCTGCAAACGTTGATCTAAATTCTTACTTTACCATGATTGCTTAAGCAAGACTTATCTTCGCAAGTTCATGGGCATCCCCATTCAGTGTTTATTTATCACGAAATACAAATAAAGTTAAAAGAGTTCAGAAATTGGATAGATTTTTATGAGTTCAAAAAATGTTTTAAAAGTGAAGGAGAGTGGATTTATATAAAATGGCTCACTTCTCTTATTTCAGTGAAAAATTATTAAAATGGGTATAATTCCTCCACTTCATAATAAATGAATATTAGAAGTGAAAGAACATTAGACCACTTTTCCTCACTTCTCCCCTACTTTTTCTCAAATAAACGCCCCTAAGTGGAGTTATTTGTTGCTGGTGTTTGAAATTACATAGCATATATAACAAGCGCGCATAAAATGCGGGCTTCAATACAAATTAAAAATGCCTTAAATTCTAAGATATGAAATTTGATAAGTGTTGTTGTTACGTGTACCAATTCTTATTGGACGTTATTAAATAGAAAATGATATATATGCATATTAGAGAGGGTGATGCACTCACTTACCTTGCAGGTATTTCCTCCATTTCTCACCTAAATTCTGTTCTTCCTTTATTACATGTGCAACTAAAGTTGAGTTTTTTTCATACAACTATTGTTTGTTTATAATTTTCAAATTCACCTTTCTTTCATATTTTATTTGATTTTTTTCTTCATGCTCGAATGGGACAAAAGCATTGCAAGTTTTTTATTGAGAGCATACCTCAAAACATAGTTGAAGCAATCATTGCATCCACAACTTCAACACCTTCTAAATCTTTCCATGATTTCAAAATTTACATGAATTTTTAATGAAAACAGAGATTTAAGAAGAATTTAGTGAATTTTGAGGCGTGTAGGAACACTGTGTTTTAGGAATTTATCGCCCTCAAGTCTGCACCAGGTTTAGCAATAATTCCCTCACAATAAAATCCCAAGATTATTATCTTGTATTTTATAAAAATATGTTTATTATTCTCTTTATTTGATGTGGGACTAAATTATTTATAAATATTCAGACATACTACACTAACATGGATGGTAACGTAATTCATAAAGCATCCTAAAGTTGAAGAGTTGGGCAAGTAATGGCAGTTGAAAATTTAAAAGTTAATTAGTTTCAAACTTGGGTTAGTGAAAGTTAATATTTTGAAAGTTGTCTTTTTAATCTTAAATAAGTTATACAATTAACGATAAGTTATAATATTAACATCGTAAAATAACTATTTAATTGTTTTTCAGGTAGAATGCATCAAAGTTAAAATGGATTGAAGCATCTAATACGTAATGATGTAGCAATTAGATGTCATTTACTTGCATGATATGTAGTGGGAATTATTTTATTCAAAAATGAGATGACACAAGATTCTTGGCCAGAGATGTTGAACTTCATTGCAAATAGAAAAATTTATAATTTCTCTAAACCGATAGAAAATATGCAATTATAAACAATTGTTACTATTCCTCAACAAAATTCCTTCGGCATATAGAATGTAATACTAAAAAGTAAATGGCGCATAATAGAGGAATGGAAGTGCCGGAATTAATTGTGTAGGTTAAAAGTGAAAAATATAATTTATAATGAATAGTTAAGTAAAAATGCATTATGGAGAGAGCTTTGAAGTCAAGTTTGTAGATAGAAATATGAATTTAGTTAGTTCTCGAAATTCATATAATGTTCCCAGTGTTTTGGGAGTTTTCACCGCAGTTACTTGTGAGTCTAATATAGTTTGACATAGTTTTGTATAATTTCTTATTTTTTAAGAAAAAGTAGTGCACAATATTTCTTGACTTGTTATCAAATTCCAAAATTCGTAAGCATAATTTTTTTGATATGAAAATATGTGCTATCTTTGAATTTTATTTTTCATACTTGTTATGAAATCTTTATTTTATTTTGGGATAATTACATTAATTCCAGTTGTTTTCACAATGGTGGTTGTCTCATTCTTTTTAATAATGTTTTTCACACATTTTGTCTTACACAACACGTATATAAATTTTGTCTCTCTCTCTCTCACACACATATATATATATTCAAAGTTAAAATCTATTGATATATATTCTTAAAGTTTTAGGGTTTGACTTCATTAAATGAGTGCGAAGAGCTTGTAATACATCATTTTGTAATTATAAAACAAAGTTGCCAAAAAAAGGGGTAGGTGCATCTTTCATAAAGAGCGGAGGGGGATTGTAGATCAAAACCATTTATATTTGTTGTAACACCGGATGAAAATGATAGAAAATCAACCTTTTAGACTAGCTGAATAAAGGTGGGTGTTAAATTGATTTAAATAAAATTAGTTTTTGCTATTTAAAGCGTGTTTATCAACCCTTCTTTGATATATATGATATAGTCTATGATTTATATTTCACTGAAATATATCCCCGCACTAAGGGGTTGTTTGGTTCGGAAGTGATCTATCGAAGTGGTGGAAGTCTGGAAGTGGCACTTCGGTGGGAGTGAACAGTTCAGCTGGAAGTGAAGACTTCTGTCTATTTGGTTGAAATGGAAAATGTGACTTCTGAAAGCAGTTCCTGTGTTTGGATGGTGGAAGTAGGAATTTGGAAAATCTAACTTCATCACTTTTGGGTGTTTGGTAACACCGAAGTGGGGATATGGTCACCACTTCGGGATGAGGGTGAAGTTACTCCTTAATTTTGAAATCTTGTAAATACATGTTATTCTTCATTTCAAAAAATTGATTAAATTAGGTAATTATGATGTAATTAGTATATTTAGAAATTTAATAACAATTTTAATTAATTAGTTGATACTTTCACAACTTTTATAATTAATTGATACTTTCACAATCTTTATTGTTCCTTGCTTACCACATTCCCATAAGAATAAATTACTTTAACACATTCTCATAATTTGCACAACTTTTATTAATTAATTATTTTAACACATTCCCATAATTAACAATTCGCGACGGTATTGATTTAATTAAAATAAATACGATGGTAATAATTACATTATTTAAAAAAAAGAATATTGCACACCCAAGATTAACTTATTACTATACTAACAAATTAAATTAAATCGGTTATCACTTGATTCACTCAATAACTTGAAGCCTTCACTTTTAACAATTTGAAACAAACATTTACATGGTTTCTAATTTGTGAGGTTTTAACATAATAATGACTCTCATAATATTTTCTACCCGAAGATATTAAATTTTTTTTTGGTCAATATTTTTTGTCAATATTCAATTTTTTTGTCAAATAGCGCAATTCAAAAAATAACTTTTGAATACAAAAATAAAAGCTGTGGTTTTCATCTGTTGATGTTGGTTAACAAGTCATGGTTTTAACTTATGCAATTTTATGGAAACCCCTTGAAAGATAGCTGCACCGACCAAGTGCTACAATGAACACAATTGAATCACAAGTAAAACAAACCTTTAACAAAATTGGGGGAATATCACATTCTTTATAGATTTGGTAGTTCTCAACATTCATGTTTTACAAAATATACAAGAGTTTGCAAATCTGTAGGAAAGACCAACACAGCCTTAAAAAACCAAGGCCAAAACACTCATATTTGCAAAACTTGGGGATCTCCAGGGAGAGTGGGGATAGCAGCAATGAGATCACCTGCAAAAATACACCTAATTACAAGCCACCCAAAAACGAAATAAATCAGACAAAAAAAAGACTTATTTTGTGGAAATTTACAATTTTGAACTCATTGATCATGACCATGCTCTGATCCAACTAAAACATGTTGAAGCTGCATTAAGATATTCACACATATATATATTATATACATATCAAAATCTACATGTTGAAGCTGCAGTAAGATATTCACATACATTATATTATCCAGATCTCCAGATTTCACAAAATAGCAATTCTGCAATACCAATGCACATAATAGCTTAATCAAAAACATTATCGTAGAGCAAAAATTCAGCAAATTTCCCACCAATCAAAGAACAAATGAACTTCAAAAAGCACAACACTACAAGCAGAATTGTGGTCCTATTGGAAAGATGCATTAAATTGCCCATACCTTCAAAGCTTCACACACCATTGCAGATGCAAACATAACAAAAGGATAAACTTTCCACACACCATTGCAGATGCAAACAGAACAAAGTGGAAACAAACCAGATTGAGCAGAGAAGCAAGGCCCCAGCTGCAAGTGCCATAGTCGCACCTCCCTGGAGACCCACCTTGCAATCCTTCGAGTCAATTACCTTACCTGCAAACCTTGGACAAGCATTAAACCAGATCGATATATGGATGGCTCAGGTGGTTGATCACTATCATCGGCTTACAACTCCCAAGTAACAAGTGGGCTGCAATATTGGTACGATACACCAAAATGCCTTGCCACAACATATAGCAAAGAAAACAAAAGGCAGTTTGTAATCCATATGAAAACGTCTCAAATCCCAGCGCTCACATAGTACTCACATAGGCTGCCAAACAATCAGAAACACACACAGACAGACAAACAAAGGAACCAGTGCATAAACAAATAAACAACCATCAACACACACTGTCCAAGCATAAACAAGCACTCACGTAGACATACAAAGGAAGCCGGGCACAACTCCAACAAAAAACCGATGCACAATACCACGAACAATGCGGAAAATTTAAGTAAAAACGAAAATCAACTGAAAAGCATCAAAAAACATGCATTCACATTAAAACGGAAACGAACGCAAGGCTGCAATAAAGAACCATTTGCAGATTCTCTTACGCCCCGCCGTTGCGTATGAGAGCGTAGCCTCAGGTAAATTACAAACACAACCCATCATCATCGCCACCACACCTGCATAACCATAAACATGCAAACAAGCAAATCAGTAAATGAAATGGTTAAGCAATGGGAACGCAAACCACATGAAAAGTATGAGATGTCCAAGCATAAAAAGAAACCACATCAAGTTCTAACACTATAGGTAAATGAGATTACGCCAACATCAGCACGAGAAACAAGGCAGTAAATAAAAACTACGTAAGAAAACCAACTTCAGGCGTGTGTACGCCGGCTCTCCCGTTCAATGAACACCATCCAGGAATTTTTGAATCCATGCCTTTCTCTGATCAGGTTTCCTAGCCATGAATCGCCTAGCTTCGTTCTCATGCTGTTCCAGATGGTCAAACACATCTAGCAGCACATTTTCATCGTAACCATCTACCTCCATGACTTTCGTGTGCAACTTTTCTGTCCAGTGTGTCGGGTTTTGTATCGCGGCTGCCATCTTATCGACCGCATTCACGAGTTCCATCACCATCGACGCATTCCTGTTTACCTTGCTTGCACGTTGGCCGGGGTGTGTCGATGATGATGTCGCGCTAGGAACCACTGGTGGGATGGAGTCAACGTCTCCATTTTCCTCCCTTTGTTGTTCAATTGGAACAAATTCAGTGTTCATGTCCTCATCCAGTTCATTCTCCGACTTGTCACCGAAATCCGAGAAAATTGAAGTTGCGTATGATCCCGTCGCATTGTCCTCACCGCAAATGATCCGTAATCCTTCGTAATGCTCAATCGGCCTATTGATGAACGGTCTCGCAGCTGGGTGTGCCTTGTGTAAAAAAAAAATTCTTAGTCACAACCATTTCAGAAAACAAAAACATTCGCAAGTAAATCGCCGTGCACATTTCTCACCTCAGTATATGTCAAAGCAACTGCTGGATCCAGCGTGATGGTTTTGCTTTCTTCATCCCATCCAGCGCCGCTCAATTCACGGATCTTTTTTATTTCAGCAAAGCAAGCTTTAAGTGTGCGGTAATGATTTTCGACATTGTCGAGAGTGAAATCTGTCATGAACCGAGCGTTCACCGCAACTGCGGCGAATGCGAAGGCAGCCCTCTTGAACGACTTGTCACACTTGAGCCCTTTCTTCGTTTGCTCGACCAACAACGGGATCAAGAATGAGTCGTACTCATTCTTCCATCTTTTGTTAGGAGTACGACGTTTATTTACGAGCGCCTTTGAGTGGCTGCCCGTTGCTTGTGGAGAGACACATGTGCGCTCTTGGCCTGACATAACTTAACTCAAAAGGAGAAATAAAAAAATTACTTCCCAATACGAAATTTCACAAACATGCACTCTACATGGTATTATAAGAGATAATCAAATAAATTTTCCAAAAGACAATATAATTGAACAACCAACAAAAAAAAAAAACAAAAGAACAAAATTGTCATGAAATGCCATAAATGCACAATGTCAGACAAGGGTCTCATGAAGATGAACAGTTTAAGTAGGAGATGTCCAAAAATGCAAATCACATGAAAGGTAAGCATATAATAACTATGGTAGATGTAACAACAAGCAGCGAGTTCATCTATTGTGCGTTATAACTAGCCCACATGTCATTCGCTATCTTATCTCTGAGTTCCACCCATTGTCGGTTCTCCCGTTGTTGCTCTCGTCGTGACCGAAGCTACAAAAACGTGAGTGGTTCATCACCCTGTGTGCTCGCATTGTTAAGAAACTGATCGTTTGGGTCAGCCCCTGCGATGTAATTATGTAATACACAACAAACAAGTACTAGTCTGACTTGAGTCTTAAATGGGAAGAAAGGATGCGAAGTAAGAATTTTAAACCTATTCTTCGAGATTGCAAACGCTCGCTCAACCCGAGACCAACATAGAGTGCCTAAGATTGAACAGCTCCTTGGGGTTTGTGGGAGACCTGGCACTATATTCTTTTAGATGATACCTAACACCTCGATATGGTGCTATGAACCCCGGCATTGTTATGTATCCAGCGTCCACCAAGTAGTATTTCCCTACACGGTGAAAAAAGTCATCACATTTTGCTCAAGTTACGTACTTAGTTAGGTAACGTAGTAGACCCACCTTCTATTATTTATTATTTTAAGTCCCTCCGGGGATGGTCTTGAGATCGCATCCCTAAGGACGGTGAAATCATTTGCGGATCCTTCCCACCCCGCCATCACATAAGTGAAATTTAGGTCGTGGTTCACCACAGCAAGAACATTTTGTGTTGGTCCTTTGCGACCGCGGAAGCGGGGCATATCTTGCGGGGGCATAGAGACATCAATATGTGTCCCATCAAGCAACCCTATGCAGTCCTACGCAATGAATTTGATTGTTACATGTCATTAAATGTTGTAATTTGATTTTTAAGTTCAACATTTTATATATATAGGAATGAGTCCATACTTTGAAGAAGGGGTACCAGTTTGGGTTGTTCTCAATATCTGGGTGGCAGGTGTTGCTTGGTGGATGAACGAATTCCTCATGTATGGCACACATTGCTCGTACGACCATATTGAAACATCGACTTATGGTCTCACCCGAACGGAGGAATTCAACCCGCATTGTCCTATTCTTGGTGTTATGTCCCACAATGTGCAAAAAAATTGCAAGCTGTTCCTCTACAGCGACATGTCTGGTATCTACGAGTAAGTTCTTGTCACGCATAATAGACGCTAGGTGCATAAATGGACCGACATCCAACCTAAGGTAGCTGACACAGTAATCTCGCCCACTTCGGAGAATGGGTTCCATATGTTTTTTTCCTGATGAGGTCGCGAAAGATCGAGGGTTCCCTATACATAGGAGGCCTATCTACAAGGATTTCCTCGATCACGAAAGCGACAATCACAACTACGGTCGTGAATGCTGCGGCCAATGGTCGTGCACGCTCTTCCATTGCCCACTTGTCCATCTACACGGTGGTATTGCCAACCGAGTTGAAATCAACACATAAAGTAATATGTTTTACGGAAGTCATCTACCACTACTACGGGACGAAATCTATTGAGGTGAAATAATGTACGCAAGGCAAATCTACGGACAGATTATTTCACACAATCATTAATTTCAAAACATGCCAACTGTACCCAAAGCTAGAACAACAAAGATGCATGAAAAAACCAATGAACTCTGAAGCTTGTTGAGTGAAAACCAAGTTTGGTTTTTTTTAAACAAACATAATTCAGATACAATCAACATTTAAAGAAATTAAACATACAAGATTACACATCCAATGAGTCTAAAATGCTGCGACATGCATGACGAATTTAAAGATTACCCCGCAAACAAAATGATTCATCATGCACTTGTATGCAATAATTTCATTTATGATTTTTTTAGTTTTCCCGCATGTCTACAACAAATGGAGAAACCAATCAGGTCCTAATTTTATCCTTTTTCTTTTTGCTTGACACCATGCACTTGCAATAAATCTTTCGGGTTCTGTCACATTGAAAGTTAAGCATTGACTGATTGCAAAACACCACGTTCAAATATTAATACACTCGACAATGACATGAAACATGGAAGAAAATTGACAAAATAGAAAAAGATGAGACATGAATGGACAGGGGAAACTCGACAGAACAAAATTCAGTCAACTTTAAATTCAACATGATTGGAATGCACTCCATAAGCTTGCATAAATTCAGCAGCCCAGCTATTAACATCACAAATGAAACACAAGGTACAGAAGCCAACAATAAATTCATATAGTATTATATGTTCGATGAAGAAAAACAAGGACGATGTTGTGAGTAACTGTAAAAACCAATCAGTCACTCGAGGAAAGAAAGTGCAATTTGTAACCGACCTTAACAAACAAAGTGCACAAAACATGTTGACAGCAAGTAGAAGTGAAAATCAGCTATGCAAGGCATAATAATACATCTCAAATGCAAACACATTTCATGAAAGCCAGGAGAAGGACAGACAACAACATATCAGTTGGGGAAGGTATTATAAAAAATCACAAAAATGTGAACATGTCTGCACAATCGAGATACGGCAAACAAAATGCACAAGTGATTCACTGTATGAAGAGGTTCCGAACTCACCGAACAACTGATGATCAAAGAAAACAACGCGAAGATAGTTTGATGTTCTACAGATCTGTACATAAGGAAAAAGAAGACTATTACTATTCCATATTTGCATAAAAATATTGTAAAATTGACTCTGAAAATTCACTGCTCTCAAAAAGTACACTATATCATTTCTCATTTCTCAGGATGAATACATACTTTAAGACAATTCACCAAAACTTGAAATTTAAAAAATAATATAAAATGAGAAACCAAATCTGAATCAGTGTGACATCATCCTCTCTTAGTTATAGTCTCCTGTAACATTAATGTCATTTCCTTAGACCTTTTTCCTTAAGTTGGCCCAGCTTCTTTGGCTCTCATTTTTTTGTCATTATCAAGTATCCTAAAGCTTAATGTGGGTGTCCTTAAAGCATACTTGCAGAAATAATTGGTGTATGATAGAGTTTCAAATGGCAATTATTTATTATGGTTGAACACAGGCGAATATATCACATGTGCACATCAGCAGATTGATACATCATGTGGGATGGGAAACCATGCAAGTATAGAATAATGTGCAAGCTAACATCAACATATAAAGTTTAAACTGAATATATTTCAAGGCATCCGTATCAGGGTAGATTTCTCTCGTCTCTTTTAACAAATTTTTATGGAGATTTAAACATAAGCCATTTTTAAAATTGGCATCCATACTATCCATCTACAGCCTAGAATAATTCCATGAATTGCAGAAACAATCACCAGGCCAAAATAAAACAAATGGAGACTCTCAAATAACAAAATATTTTTTACACCCTATTTCAGCCCAAAAAAAAAACACTTCATCAAAGTTTTTCTCTTCACAGACTCAAAAGATTATCATTAAGTTAAAAAAAATGATAATAATCAAAACAAAAATCACAAGAAGACACAGCACACAACTCAGCAAGAATGCAAAGCACAAGCAAATTAAGCAGCATTGAAAGAAATCCCATTAAAACTAATTTATGGGGGTTCAGAAGGCAAAAACAGTTAGGTCAGATCTGATCTAGCATTGAAAGAAATCCTATTATTCAGATGATCGTTCTCACCGGAAACCGGATGTCGTTTTCAAAAGTTTGGAGACTGCAAATCTCCACCTGAGAAGCAAACTGTTTACAGATCTGGGGAGAAATCACAAAATTAGTTGAAGGACGACAGACAATGTTTAAAAAATTGAAAAAAGAAAACTCAAACCAAGAGAACAAGGGGGAGGAGCTAGAACACCACTGAGGACACGAGAGGGGCGGCGCCGGCAAAGAAGCCTAGAGGGAAGAACACCACTGAGAACACCAGTGAAGGTTATATGCTGAACAATATCAGATCTAAAGGAAAAAAAACAAAAACTTAAGAAGAGGCTGTATTTGAATAATCATACCTCACCTGAGTCTGGAATTTGGTAGATTAAATTGTGGGGGATGGAGATCTCCACCTGCCAAGCAACCCGTTAGGGATTTGAGAAGAGATCCAAAGTTCAGTTAGATCGATAGAGAAGCACCACTGATGCAGAGGGGAGGATGGGTAGGTCAGGGCAACCACAGCTCCATGGAGAAGCACTTCAGCCCGTGAGGTTTCGCCGATGGACGCGAGGGAGGGTGGCTGCGAGGAACCCTAGCTCGATGGAGAAGCACAGGTTTCACTGATGGACGCGAGGGAGGGTGGCTGCGAAGAACCCTAGCTCGATGGAGAAGCACTTTAGCCTGTGAGGTTTCACCGACGGACGCAAGGGAGGGTGGCTGCGAAGAACCCTAGCACGATGGAGAAGCACTTCAGCCCGTGAGTGGGGGTAACCATAGTCTGGCATGTGGAAAGCACGTGAGGGGAAGTGGAGGGGTGAAGTGATGGTTTCAGGCTTTTTTTCATTTGAGGTGAAAGGCTGAGGGCCTTCCGCACCACTTCCGCACGCTTCATTTGGGGGGAAGTGGAGACTTCCGCACCACTTCTGACTGTTTGTTTGGCTTCATTTGGGTCTGAAGTGGTTGACAAGATACTTCAGAATAACCCCCACTTCCCCATCCCACTTCGCCCAAAAAAGAGCCGAAGTGGGGACTTCACCCATCTCACTTCCATTTTGATTAAAATAATAATTAATCAATTTTTTAATGTAATTAAAAAAAGGTTACATTCACTTATTTATTTCATGTAATTTTTTAATAAAGTCATACTTTGAAATTATATATATATATATATCATAATGAAGTTAAAATAATTAATAATAAAAATTTTAAACACAATAACAAATCTAAAACATAAAACAATTTAATAATCGCTCAAAAAAATAAATTAATTTATTAAATATTTAAAAATTATATTTAATAAATTAAAGGGGCGGACTAACCATTTATCGAATAATTACAAATTATTCACAAAATTACAAATTCAATAAACAAAATAGGATGAAATTATCATCATATTAATATAATAAATAAATATACACTAATTGAATAATTAAAAATTTTAATTACAAATATTACAAGGGAGGTAACCATACCCCCTCCCGAAGTGGTGATCATACACCCACTTCCAGATTTCACTTCAACCAACCAAACACTGGAAGTGGTTACTGACATGACACTTCCAGCAATAACCAAACACATAGAAGTCTACACTTCCAACTGAACTATACACTTTCACTGAAGTGGCCACTTCCAGGAACTCACCACTTCAGAAAATCACTTCCGTACCAAACAGCCCCTGAAGTGGGGGTAGGGTGAAGTGACGACTTCGCCACTTCACTTCGGGCTCAAAATCAGTGAACCAAACAACCTGAAGTGGGCTGGAAGTCCCTACTTCAGTGACTTTAGTGCCCACTTCAGTGAACCAAACAGACCCTAATGATGCGAGTTTTATGTTTTTTAAAAAACTTTTAATGATATATATTGGCAGGGACGGGACCAGGATTAATTGATAGGGGGGCTGAAGGTAAAATGTAAATAAAAAAAATTTTAGTCTACATAACAACTGTTTCCGAGACAAAATAGTGCGACATTGTGACATTTAATTAAAACAATTACATAAAACATAAAACGTTTATCTATGCACACTCGAGCTAGAACTACCATCTGTGTGACGCATGCTACTCAGAGGAGATAACTCCATAAGACGAGTTTCACACAAAAGACTTGGATTTGACTTTCTTCTCTACTTTGAGACAAGTTCCCTCTCAGAGGGCAAAGAAAGACGTCCATTTCTATCAAAGGACCCATTTAAATGGCAGTGGTATTCCAATGTCTTCCAACAAATGGGGCATTAAATATGTTAACATGACACGAGCCCTCTTGGATTCTGGCCTTTATATTAATATATAAAACAAGGAGATGGACACAAAACGTGCCCCTCTCTTGGCATAACATTAACAATGGATTGAGACGAGCTAGTATTGCTTTTTCGTTAGAAAAGAGTCATTGATGAGTTACAAACTTGAAAGATTTTTTTTTGAAAAGTATTATAACTAGAAAATTATCCTCAAGCTACAGATAGCTAACTTGACGCATTTCTGAAGCTAATTATATAAATTAATAATAATAATAATAATACAAGCAAGACCCTAGTGAAAAGTTTGCTGATATAATCAATATATAATGTAATTATCATCTAGCCACCAACTATATTATGCAATGTTTTTTTGATCAAATGAGAAGAGGACTTCAAATTCCTCTCCAAGCAAGCGCTTCTGAATAAGTTGCAAGGTGATTTCTCTTATAAGAACTATCATCATCATTCAAGGAAGACACCACCCAATTACATGGCACATCAATTTTGCTTTTTAGTTGCCAAACTTAACATTATTATATTTGGCATGAACCACCAATCCAAAATTTGATAATCCCAACTGCCAGCGGCCCCCTTTATATATATATTAGTATAAAAAACCACGCTCACGCTGCAGGTTCTATAGAATGAGAATAAATGCTATTAATGGGTTAGTATTGATGAATATTAATATTAACAGATTACAGTAGATGTGATTTATTATTACAATATAATAATTCATAATAAATTAACATGTTAATCATGTGGAATAAAAAATACAAATGTCATGAAATCTGCAAATGGATATTGATGAGTTTTTTTTTATATTTTTATCATATTTATGTTTACTTAAATAATATGTATGATAAAAAAAAGATAATTATTATAATTGGATGTTATTAACAATTATCATTAATATTTTTCATAATATCCAGTTTCTTACTATTAATATATATTAATATATAAAAACTAACAGTGTGTGTGTATATATACTGGCTGAGGGGGGGGGTTGAAGCCCCTGCTAGCCCCTCTAGTTCCGTCCCTGTATATTGGTGAGGAAAGTTTATTGATTTATGTATAACTTTAAATATATTTACTCTTGTTTATCATTAATTAATGTGAAAAATTAATAAGCAGAATGATTTTGTTTCTTTTTATTTTCTTTTTTCTTTTGTTGAACACGTACAATATATAAAATAAATACATTAGAACAATTTAATAAAACAATAGCTAATGATATAATATACAAATAATAAAAAAAAATAAAATGACTTTTAAAGAATGACTTTCACCGAAACAATTTGAAAGCCAAGAATTTTAAAGACGATTTTAATTCATGTGTACTTTAGGGTATCCAGCTGCTTCTAAAGCTCATGGGCTTGCTAAAGGGTACAAAGATGCTAGTGAGTCTTCTCTATATATGCTAATGGAAAATCAGAGACCATTAATGTCAATGGTTGGCTTAATCCATTATGTTGTGGCTGATTGTCATGTTTCCACATATATTTCAAATGAAATCACAGAGTGAAGACCAGCTGCAGAGGAATGCAGGGGAAATTGCAAATCAAGAAGAGTTTAATGGTAGTGGCCACGTGGAGTTCACAGAAGGGCTGAATGTGAATCAAGAAGAGGGAATGGTTAGTGGCCACGAGGCGATTGGGCAACCATTTTCAGTTAATGAAGACTCAATGGGAAATGGACACGTGGAGGGCCGGATGGAGCGAGTGGTTACCAAATCAATGGCTGATACAGGTGCAGGAAAAAAAGGAAGAGAGAGGAGGATCAGCTCACGTTTGGAGGGTTATGTGCTGTAGAGAAATATAAAAGGGAGGAAGGGGAGGATGGGAGAGGCATCGAAGAATTCAGTAGAAGCTTGAGGCCTTTCCGAAAGGAGGGATGAGGACCGCCATTTCATTATGTGGAAATGATGGTATTTTATCTTTGGGTTGCTAATAATTTGTGAGCAGATTTTAGACTCTTAAATTTTAGTATGGTTTTGCTTGAATGTTTGTATGAAAGTTGGATCTGAGAAGGATTATTTCAGATCTAGATAACTATTTTTGCTGAACTTGCCCATTTGGTGTTTGATGAAATGCAAATTAGAGCTATGAGCTCTTAGTTGGGTGCTGGTGTTATTTTTCAGTAGAATTCTTGCAGAAATTCATTACACTGATGCATGAACTTGAATGGTTATGCTTAATCTCTCTTACATGCCAAACACATATACTAACTCTGTGCATGGCGTATTCTGCTTTTGTGGGGATTTATTTTTAAAATAATGTTGGATTAATAATTAGTTTTGAAATTGTAAATTTTTTTTTTATTCTTAATTAGTCTGTGGAATATACATTGTACTTCAACTTACATGCCCTTCTACGCAATTCTTTGACCACATATTTATTGAAAGACTTACCTGCCTTTTTGTTTAGGACATGTCTGTCTTTGTGGTACAAAATCTATTATTGTCTTATGGCTAATTTAATTTCACTGCTTTTCAACTTATGATCATCATACATGTTGTTAAGAGAACAATTTTCAAATTTTTTCTTTTTAAAAATCATCTCAACTTTCCAATTGAAAAATTAGAATTTCGGATCTACAAAAGTCTAACAATTTCATATTTTTGTTAATTTAACTTCATGCAGTAATCAAAGTCAATCCAAGCGAAGGAAGGGAAGGAGTATGGCCTCATAGATTCTATTACTTCCTCTAGGAAATTGTTGACTGTGTAGGGGCTAGGGCAATAGGCTTAGGAGTGTAATTCTTCTGGGAAGTCAAATTATTGCTATGGTTTCAATCCAAGCATTAGATGTTACCAATAAGTGAAAGCTATTGGTCATGTCTCTTCATCACACTGAAATGCTATATTCCCTTCTGCGGCAAATGAAATATTGAAAGGTGCTAGGGTAACAGGCTAAGCAATGTAATTCTGGTTATGATAAGAGAATGCATGATCATTGTGAGCTATTGATGAATCGATGAATAAGTTGAATATGAATTCAAAGCCTTTCAAAATCTTTGTGATCTCTAAACATGTAGAAATTTGATTTACATGAATGCCAAACTATATATTTGAATGATTCTAGAAAGCTAGAAGTACCATTGAACAACCACTAAACATTTAACTTATCAATGTCTATCAACTAATTCAATGAGCTGCAAAAGATAATTCCACAAATTCCATATAAAATGTAAGCTAAATATGAGGAGAACAGGGAAAATAATTCTTACTCTGGTAAACCATGGAAGAGGGGACAAATTTAAGCTGAACTTATCAATATAATTTAGAAAATCAAACTAAAATGCTTGACAGGTGATTAACTCTAAGTTCCAAATAGTAAACCAACCAAATTCAGAATCCACCATGGAGGATAAATGAGGAATTTGAACTAAAATGCTTGACAAGAGGATAAATAATTCAGAAACTCAAACTTTGGCTTTTAAATCCAAACCAATAGGAGAATAAGTAAGATTTGACTTAATACATAGAAAGGGAATATTATGACTTTCCATGGCTTTAAGAAGAGCATTCCATGGCATAAAAAGAGTCTGTGAAGCAATTAATGCACCCATAAGGTAGTCAAGCTTAAGTATGATTTTCATCAATAGGCCAAAAAATTCAGCTAGCTTGGCATTACAGTCCCAGTGTTGATGTTGGATAACAGGTTCACTTCATCCTCAATGGATTCATCAGACCTCCTCTTTGGCATACCTTCAATAGAATTATTCTGTATGAAAGAACACATTAACTTCAATGAGAGAAATTATAGTAGCCAGGCTATTTGTATCCGTAAGTAACAGAAAAAGAATTTAAGAGAAAATGTAAGAACTAGATATAAGAAAAATACCTTAGCTACATGTTCATCATTTGTGACGTGTGATCCTAATTCATTGTCAACATTCATGAACCACCTCAAACCCTAATGGTTTTTTCAAGCCAAGACTATCGAAACAAGTAAATTATCACACAAAAAAGCAACAACAACACAAGCCATGATTAAGTGCCAGAAATGAGTGTCACTCAAGTTAATAAACTAAAGAAGAATTTGAATTCACCTATCAATAAGCAGGTCCATTGCATGTAGAAGAGAATTTGAATTTGAATTCACCAAAAAAGAAGAAGAAGTCATAATCCAATATAGTTAAAATATTTTATGCAATACCATGACAAATATAAATTAAATAATATAGCATTACTACACTCTCTTGAGTGTAAATTTCAACTTGTTTGTTGTTTTGAGCTTGTGTATGTCCCTTCTTTTGAGTTTTTTTGAAAGCAATGACATTAGGTTTAGAATATAAAGATAATTATAAAACCAAAAAGAGTGATGACAAATATAAACACTTTTTTTTTTTATTTCTAATAATTATTTCTTCAATTTTTTATTTTTTTCTCTTTGATGGTGGCCAGCCCTTACTCCGCACCTTTAAATGGACAAGAAACTTTGTGATTGAAAATTTCTCTTCATGGTGCTCATCATTTTCTTCCTACATTATTGGTGAAATAAATTGATTTGAATAACTTTGCCAACAATGTGCATTATCCATGAGCTTCTCCATTGCCTCATCTACATATTTCATTAAGAATTATATTTTTTATTAGATTCAACTCCATTTTCAACAGCTTTAGAGAAATAACAACATAATTTACTGTATTGTACTTTTTACTCACTAGTTTGTGTATCATTATAACAATTCTACACATATGTATGCCGGCATTTAATATCTTTTTTCCAACGGGGCAAAATATATTGAGATGTGATCTCTTTCATATTTTTTTCAATAAGAACTTTGCATATAGGTCTACATGTAATTCCTTTAAACTCATATAAACAACATGAGCATTTAATATCAAATTCAATCTCACTGTGGTGGACATTAAACACCACTTGCTTTCTGGGTAAGCCTTCTTTTCCTTTGAAGATGCCTGTCACTTGAAAGTTGAAATGTACGTAATTGCTCCATGTGAACTGATAAATGCAAGATTGCAATATAGCATTCCACTTAACTCATTTTGGAACAACTTAAAAAATTTCATTTGTGTATGCTTCTTCTGCTTGTTTCTCAAAATGAAGGTCAATTAAAATTGAAAAGCTAGTGTTCAAGGAAGGAAAATCACCGCTATTTTTCTTCTCAATTTTACATTTAAACACATTATTATATTGCTAGATGTTGTTGAAGACATAGCTATCAAAAAAGCATTTATGCTTTCACTTCATTGAGTAGTAGACATTCCAGACCAAACAGCTCCTATAACATATACAAGAGCCCAACAATGATGATTCATGTACAAGGAATTTATTGGCCATTCAATTTTTTCAAGGTTATAATTTTTTATCAATTTTAGCCAAATGTCTTCAAATTCTTGAATATCCACTGACTGATAGATGATATTCTTCAATATCTTCTTAGGGTTGAGGAAGAGCTTTCTAAAAACCCTAACATTTAGTTCAAGCTTTCTTTTCACACAACATTTTACAATATCTCGTTTTCACACACACATATTCAAATTTTAAATTTATCCCTAAATGTATTTTCAGATGTTTAGGGTTTGACTCCATAGGGGCTGTTTGGTTACCCGTAAGTAGGTGTAATGTAATTTGATTTACAGGTAAAATGGCAACATAGGTTGTTTGATTACTCGTAAATGCAAAGTTGCCATAATTCAAATTATAGATTTATATGGTTTTGCTCCATTTTGAATTACGGCCAATTTGGCCGTAATTTAAAATACGGTAATGTAAAATACCATTGGAGTTGCTACTTTTTTTTCAAATAATTAGGGTTGTTACTCAACTAATTGCCCACCGCCATCGGCTGCTATAGCCGGCTAGACTCCGGCCACCATTGCAGCCCGCCCAGCTGGGCGGAGTCTGGTGACGGCCCCAGTGGTCGACTGGTAGACTCCGGCCATCGCCTCGGTGGCAGGCCGGACGGCCGGAGTCTGGCGATCACCCCGGTGGTAGGCCGGCCGGATTCCGGCCATTGCCCCAGTGCCCCGGTGGCCAGTCGAACTCTGGCAACCAACGTCGACAGCTTGGCCGGTGGTACTGTATTTATTGCTTAAATTTAAATTTGATTTTTTTTCTAGTACGTTAAACAAAGATGATAACAATTAAAATAGCATAACATATATAATTATAACCCGTTTAAAATAAATTTGTGAAATCCCAACTAATTAAACCCCTTGTAATTAAAAATAATAATTTTTTATCATGTAGAAATTGTAGGGATTTTAATCTAATTGTTGTTTAAAATTTTTTATTTATGGGAAATTTTATTTGGATCGTTATATGGTGAAATGGTGTTGGTTGAGAAATTTGAGTTAATTTAAATCCGTAAGTAAAATATATTTTAAATAAATAAAATTTATTGTCTTAAATAAATAATTAGATGAAATATTAAAAAAATTATAAAATATAAAAAATTATGAAAAAAAGTTATCTCGCAACTTACTTTATATGGTGATTTTAATCCACAACTTACATCAAACCAAACACTTGAAAAGTAAATCCGGTATTTTCATTTATAGACAATCAAACAAATATGATGTAAATTAAAATACAGTAATTTCATTTACACTGTCATTTAATTTACACTGTAATTTAAAATGCGGGCAACCAAGCAGCCCTTAGTGAATGACAATGCTACCATTATTGAGAACAAGTGTCAATAGTCATTACTAAGTTATTGTTAATTTATAGTATATTTATATGTTGGATTCATATAAATATATATACGCTTAGTAATGTGCATTATTAATATATGTTTGTCATGTTTATTTTATGTAAGATTATATATGCGAATATTTAATATTCAATAATCTCATATATTATATAAATATCACAATAGTCCATAGTCATTGCTATATAGCATTACTAATAAATATTGACACCTCAAACCAACATATTGCTCTAACTATATATACTTTCATCAAATTCAAACTTAGATAATGAATATAGAGAATGCAATTTTTATTATGTCAAAAAACTAAAAATAAAGTCTAATTTGGAGTAATCAGAGGGAAAAAAAAACATATAAAGATAACATACAAACTTCACACATTATAAATACAAAATCTAAAAAAACTCTAATTTTCACTATATATCTCACACCCGTTAATCGGAGAGGCCTACATCGCATTAAATGAGTACAAAACGTTCAGTTTCCTTCACTTCAATCAAACGGTTTGCGAACATAAAACTTTTTCCCCTTAACTTTGCACTTGAAAGTGTTAATGTCAGCAGCTCCCATGTCCCACCATTTCTTTGATTCCAATATGAACGTTTGTTACACTAGCCCCGTTGCATGCTCCCAATTATTTAACATTTTATTCAATAAATTAAATGATCAGCTCGTGCATCCACATATTATTAAATCTATGATTTTATTTTTTTTATTAATATTTTCATTAATGTTTTTCTACCACGCTCTCATTCACATGAAAGGGAAAAGAAACTACATTTCTTTATTAGAAGACTAAATTCAGTATATAAGTTTTCATATAACAAACAAAACCAAAATTACACCGCTTATATCAATTTCTCAATCAAGGGTTGTCCAGCATGATGTGATCTCATTCACATTAAAAAAAAATATCATGATTTGTTTTTCTCTATAGGCTAAATTTTGTATTTTTTTTCTCAATATAACAAATAGAAACACCCAAAATTGAAGCACTTCCTTAACATTTTTCCTTTTAAAAAACCAAAGTTAGAGACTGCAGGGACATAAACTTACTTAATGTCGGTTCCAGAGAACATTATCAAGAAAGAGAATATAAGTACTAGTAGTGTGCCCCAGGTCAAATAAATAAATATTTAGTTATTGCATTTTAATAAATGAAGTTTTTCTTTATCATGTTGATTATTATGAATATGTTTAACTTAATAAAAGTTCCACAAATAGTTGATTGGGCCTAATAGTCATCAAGTAAGTCACCTAATAGTAAAACCCTCTGGCAATAGGAATACTATTCTAAATACTCCCCAGTTAATCATTATCAGTGAACGGTAATGAAGAGAAATTAGTTTGTCTTGTTGATGATTGTGATATCTTGTTTGAATTCTTATCTCTCATTCTTTCTCCTTTTCTAGTAATTAAATGTGGAGGGTTGTTCATGTCATTTATTGGTTTTTTTTTTGGGGGGAATATTGTCTTTAGGATTTATTTCATGGCATCATAGACATTTTTATATTATGTTAAGGGCAATTCAATAATTATAACCCAACTTACTCACCTTTATCTTTTCCTTGAATGAGGAGGGTATTGAGATCTTTTCAATCCAAGCTTATTCACCTTCTTTGTTGGGAAAGACTAAGGGTGTGTTTTGTAGGTGAGAAAGTGATTATTTTCCTGAGAATTTGTTTCTAGGGAACGACTTTCCAATATTTGGTTTGTCTTTTTCATTAGAAAATTAGATTGCGATGGGAAACTCATTCCCTCAAACCAATGGAAACAATTCTATCAAATTATGGATGAATAATCAGTTTCCTTTAGCAAAGGAATGTGGTTTTATTGTATAATGACAACTATACCCTTGACTTTATCTTGATCATTATCTAAACCCTTGTGACGGCCTCTCTCTAGAAATCGTATGTGATTTTGTCTCAACTACCTAGATCTTGTTTTATGGTTGTGTCGATCTTGGTTTATGAATGGTTGGTGGTTGTTATGATTTTGTTAGTAAGATTTGATTTGTTTTGTTGTTGTGATATATGGTTGATGGTGTTGACTGGTTGTTGTGTTCTGTTAGTAAATTAAACGCTTTGATCTTTTGCATCTGCATGAGTAACACACAATGTATGATTTGAGGTGGTTGTTACAACCATGAGACAAACTATATATATGATCATTAATGTATGATTTGAGGTTACAAATAAGAAACATAGCTTCTAAAATCTCAACCTCCAAACCATGTGCCTTGTCTCAAACATAAATAAGTTTGAGTTTCAAATTGTTGGCATGAAAACCAAACAAACATATCATTCCAATTTCTGCATAAGCGGCAAACTTGCAGCAAAAACAATTAGTTTGGACGAGCCAAACAACAACAATAATAAAATAACATGAATGTAAAAAATTCATTAGTAGGGTTAGCAAAATCTTCATATGCTAGTTAGCAGACATGATCAATCTTAAAATGATAAATTAAATCAAGAGGAAATCCAATTGTAAAGGATTGAAATCAACAAAATCTAGTTGCTCAAATCCAATTGTAAAGGATTGAAATCAACAAAATCAACAAAATATATATAAAAAGAAAATTATTCGGTTGTCTTTTGTCACTATTCATGGAATACAATTATACAAGTCCTTCTAAGAAAAAAGTGAATAATTTTTCTTTTAACTCATTTCTGATAAAATAAATTAACATGCAAGTTGTTAATTAGAAATATATGTTTCTGAACCAACTAAAGATTGTGTTGAATGGAATTTAACATGCATGTTCCCTGGAGACTAATTAGAGTCAACAAGTGAGATGATGTCATGAATGATATTATATATATATGAGCACATGATGAGTTAAAACCCACTGAACTTTACCATTGACGACCTCATCAAATCTATATATCTGGTCTTCCTACTAAGTTGCATGTATTTTCATTTAATAAAGTAAAGAAAAAGGGAAGACTGAGAACATAGGTAGACTTTTAACTCATGAAGACAGTTAAAATTAGCCACAACATATTTGCTTAAGAAATGTGGTTAGTCTTGAAATTGAATTGATTGTATATGATAAAGTTTAGTAAGATAATTGTTGGGTCCAACCCATTTGGTGGGTTGGAATAAAGCTGGGCTCTAGCCCAAGTCATATTGAAAAAAAAAAAACTATGCCAATGAAGAGAGAAAGAGAGTATAGAGATAAGATCGGTGAGAAAAGTGAAGAAGCCAAGTGAGAGGGAGAAGGAAAAGGCTGAGCTATGGCAAGACGATAGGACGGCGATTCGGCGCCGGATTTCACTCAAATTCCGGGTGAAGAATCCTTGCAAGAAGCTCTTCCTATTGATTATGTTTGATCTTTTCGTTTGATTCCTATTTGGTGTGTTATCCATCGATTGATGATGATGATGATGATGATGATACTTCATGAATGTTGATGCCATTGGGCATGTATGCCTGTAGTTTAATCTAGACAAGTCTTTGTAATCCTTCATTGGCATAGTGAAAACGATTTGAAGTGGCTCTAAGGAGTCCCGTGGTTTTTTCCTCGATTTGAAGTGTTTTCCACGCTAAATCGTGGGTCTTGATTGTTGTTTTTTGACGATTTTATTGAGTCGATTAGATCCCAAAAGGTTGTACTCAAAAGAGGGAGGTTTTGAGCTTCAAAATTCAGAAAACAAGCTCAATACGCCCGTGCTTAATTCAGCACGCCCGTTCTCAAGGCAGTGAGACCGTGTTGCAAGCCGTGCAGATTGCAGTTTTTTGAATTTTTCGACTGCTACAGTACAGTGCTACAATACTTGCTGCAGTATGGTGCTACAGAAATCCTGTTGCAGTAGCGGACGAACCCAGCAAAGTAGCACGCCCCATGTTTCGCCCATGCTTCAAGCCGTGCAGATTGCAGGTTTTGCATTATTGGGTGTTACAGTGCTGCCGGTGGAAATTATATTTTGGTCCCCGGTTCCTCCCCAACAGAGTGGTATCAGAGCCTGGTTGGCTAAGAATATCTTGAGTACAAAAATGGAAGGCGAAAGCTCAAGTGGAATAATGAAATTAAACCTCTCAAATTATTCCATTTGGAAGCGCAAGATGCAAGACATATTGATTGTGAAAGATCTGTTTCTACCTGTTATGGGAAAGCCAAAGCCAGAGAAGATGACTGATGATGAGTGGGAGATACTGCATCTAAAAGCTGCTGCAACAATTCGGCAATGGGTAGATGTAAATATTTTTCATCATATTTCTGAAGAAGTGAAGGCAGATGTACTCTGGAAGAAGCTAGAAGCCATGTATGAGAAGAATACATTTAGAAACAAGGCTGCGATGATTAGAAGGCTGGTGAATTTGAAGTATAAAGATGGCAGAAGCATGACAGAGCACACTAGTGATTTCCAAGGTTTAGTGAACCAATTGGTAGCTATGAAGATGCCCCTTGAAGATGAGTTGCAGGCATTGTTACTACTCAGTTCATTGCCTGATAGCTGGGAAACACTAGTGGTGTCACTTAGTACTTCAGCACCTGGTGGGACATTAACCATGGAGATGGTTAAAGAAAGTCTTTTAGGTGAAGAGGCCAAGAGGAAGGAGAAAGGTGAAACTTCCTCTTGTGTACTTGTTTCTGAGAAGCCTGAAAGTCGTGGTAGAAGCAAGAGTAAATATCCTCAAGGTCATGGCATCAGAAATATCTCCAAAGGCAGGTCAAAGAACAATAAGAACATCAAATGTTTCCATTGCAACAAGATGGGCCACATGAAGAAGGAGTGTAGGTTCTTGAAAAAGGAACAGAGTGGGGGAAATAGAGAAGAGAAGGAGACCAATACAGTAGCCACAGAAGGTGACATCAGTGTCATTTGTGATGATAGCTGTATCAATCTGGTGAGCCAAGAAAGTGATTGGGTGCTTGACTCAGGAGCCTCATTTCATGTTACCCCATACAGTGATCTCTTTACTATATATTCCAGTAGTTACTTTGGAGTAGTAAAGATGGTAAACAGTGGTGCATCAAAGATAGTGGGTATTGGAGACATTTGCTTGGAAACCAGTCAGGGACTGAAGCTGGTGCTCAAGGAGGTTAGGCATGTTCCAGACATACGCCTAAACCTAATATCCACCGGGAGACTTGATGATGAGGGTTTCACTAGTTGGTTTGGTGAAAGTAAGTGGAAGCTCACCAAAGGATCTCTAGTAATTGCTAAGGGCATGAAGATGAATACACTCTATGTCCTACAAGCTAAGCTTCACAAAAGAGAGGTAAATGCAGTTCAAAAGGGTGGAGACATTGATCTATGGCACAAGAGGCTTGGCCACATCAGTGAGAAGTCACTTCAACTTCTTGCTAGAAAGCAATGTCTACCCAACTTGCTAGGTTTGACTCTTAAATCTTGTGTTGATTGCAAAGCTGGGAAAACTCATAGAGTTGCATTTCATTCACATCCTCTATCAAGAAAATCAAATATACTTGATTTGATTCATACTGATGTCTATTCTATGCAAGAGAAAACTCTTGGAGGAGTATTGTATTTTGTGACCTTCATCAATGATCATTCAAGGAAGGTCTAGGCTATTGTTCTGAAGACCAAGGATCATGTGCTTGATGTCTTCAAAGAATTCCATGTCAAGGTTGAAAGAGAGACAGAAAAACAACTGAAGGCAGTCAGAGCAGATAATGGTGGTGAATACAGAGGGCCATTTGAAGAATACTGCAGACTTCATGGGATCAGGCTTGAGAAGACTCCAACTAAGACACCTCAGCTTAATGGTGTGGCTGAGAAAATGAACGGAACTATTGAAGAGAGGATCAGATGCATGCTTTCTCATGCAAAGCTTCCTAAATTGTTTGGGGGGGGAAGCTATGAGGATAGCAGTGGACATGATAAATCTTTCTCTAGCAGCAGCTCTAGATGGTGATGTGCCTAACAGAGTGTGGACTGGGAAAGAAATTTCCTATACTCATCTGAGAGTATTTAGCTGTAGAGCATTTGTCCATATTCCTAAAGATGAAAGAACCAAGCTTGATGATAAAGCGAAGGCATGTATTTTCTTGGGTTATGGCCATGAGGAGTTTGGGTACAGACTGCGGGATCCAGTGAACAAAAAGCTTGTCAAGAGCAGAGATGTTGTGTTTCCGGAGGACCAGATAACTGACAGTGATGAGCAGAGAGAGGCCTCTAGTTCGTCAGTTAAAATTCCTGTAAATTTGGATCCAGTCACTCCACCTGTGCAGAGTTCAGCTCAAGGGGGAGCTACCCAAGAAAATGGTTTTGATACTGAAAATGTTGAAACCCATTTAACTGATGATGCAGAGCCAGTTGAAGAAGAAGAACAATCATCACCAGCACTACCAGTCGAGACCCAAGTGAGAAGATCTACTAGAGACCGTCATCCCTCTAGTAGATATAGTACTAATGAGTATGTTATGCTCAGTGATGGGGGAGAGCCATAAACATATGAGGAAGCCATGCAACATGAGAAGAAGCAGGAGTGGTTTAGAGCTATGCAGGAAGAGATGAAATCCCTGGATGAGAACCACACCTATGATTTGGTAAAATTACCAAAGGGCACGAAGACACTCAAGAACAAGTGGGTGTATAAATTGAAGACTGAATGTAACAGCTCACAACCAAAGTACTAGGCAAGGTTGGCTGTGAAGGGGTTCATTCCGAAGAAAGGCATTGACTTTGAAGAAATATTTTCTCCAGTTGTGAGGATGTCATCCATCAGAGTTATTCTCAGTTTAGCTGCTAGCTTAAATTTGGAGGTGGAACAACTTGATGTGAAAGCATCATTTCTTCACGGTGATTTAGAGGAGGAAATATACATGGAGCAGCCATAAGGGTTCAAAGTCAAGGGCAAAGAAAATCTAGTGTGCAGATTGAAGAAAAACCTATATTGACTCAAACAAGCACCAAGGTAGTGGTGTAAGAAGTTTGACTCCTTTATGATGGCTCAGGGGTACACTAGAACATCTGCTGATCATTGTGTGTTTGTGAAGAAACACTCAAATGATGATTTTATTATTCTATTGCTCTATGTTGATGACATGCTAATTGTTGGCAATGATGCAAGAAAGATTGAAGACATGAAGAGACAGTTGAGCAAGTCCTTTGCTATGAAGTACTTAGGAACATCAAAATAGATACTTGGTATAAAAATCTCCCGTGACAGGAAGAATGGGAAGTTGTGGTTGTCTTAAGAAAATTACATTGAGAAAGTTCTTGGGAGGTTCAACATATAAAATGCCAAGTCTGTTTGTTCGCCACTTGCAGGTCATTTTAAAATCAGTTCAAACCAATGTCCCTCAAATGGCAAAGAGAAGAAGGAGATGAATCGAGTTTCATATGCATCCGCAGTTGGCAGTTTGATGTATGCCATGGTGTGTACGAGGCCAGACATCGCTCATGATGTTGGAGTTATGAGTAGAGTTCTCTCCAATCCGTGAAAGGAACACTGGGCTGCAGTGAAGTGGATACTGAGGTATCTGAGAGGTACTTCCCGGGTATGTTTGTGTTTTGGTAGAGGTGAACCCATTTTGGATGGGTATACAGATTCAGACATGGCAGGCGATGTGACTCTAGAAAGTCAGTTTCAGGGTTCATGATGATTTTTGCAGGGGGAGCTGTTTCTTCGCAGTCAAAGCTGCAGAAGTATGTTGCACTATCCAGCAAAGAAGCTGAATACATTGCAATTACTGAAGGTTGCAAAGAGGCTTTGTAGATGAAGAAATTTCTCGAAGAAATAGGCATGCAACAGGAAAAGTGCATAGTCTATTGTGACAGCCAGAGCACCATCTATCTTTCCAAGAATTCAACATTCCATTCGAAGTCCAAGCATATTGATGTTAGATATCATTGGATTCGAGATATTCCTGAAGCCAAAGAGTTGTATTTGGAAAAGATACACACTAGTGAGAATGGGTCTGATATGTTCACCAAGGCATTATCCAAGGAGAAGCTTGAAGCATGTAGGGAAAGAGCAGGGTTAGTAGAGCCCCCCAAATGATGCTGAGGGGGAGAATTGTTGGGTCCAGCCTATTTGGTGGGTTGGAATAAAGCTGGGCTCTAGCCTGAGTCATATTGAAAAAAAAAAACTATGCCAATGAAGAGAGAGAGAGTATAGAGTTAAGATCAGTGAGAGAAGTGAAGAAGTCAAGTGAGAGGGAGAAGAAAAAAGGCTGAGCTAGGGCAAGATGATCGGATGGCGATTCGGCGCCGGATTTCACTCAAATTCCGGGTGAAGAATCCTTGCAAGAAGCTCTTCCTATTGATTAGGTTTCATATTTCCTTTTGATTCCTATTTGGTATGTTATCCATCGATTGATGATGATGATGATGATACTTCATGAATGTTGACGCCATTGGGCATGTATGCCTCTAGTTTAATCTAGAGAAGTCTTTGTAATCCTTCATTGGCATAGTGAAAACGATTTGAAGTGGCTCTAAGGAGTCCCGTGGTTTTTCCCTCGATTTGAAGGGTTTTCCACGCTAAATCGTGTGTCTTGCTTGTTGTTTTTTGACGATTTTATTGTGTCGATTAGATCCCAAAAGGTTGTACTCAAAAGGGGAAGGTTTTGAGCTTCAAAATTCAAAAAACAAGCTCAACACGCCTGTGCTTAATTCAGCACGCCCGTGCTCAAGGCAGTGAGACCGTGTTGCAAGCCGTGCAGATTACAGTTTTCTGAATTTTTCGACTGCTACATTGTTTTGCTACAGTAACAATGTTACAGTTCTTGCTACAGTACAGTGCTGTAGAAATCCTGCTGCAGTAGCGGACGAACCCAGCAAAATAGCACGCCCGTGTTTCGCCCATGCTTCAAGCCGTGCAGATTGCAGGTTTTGCATTTTTGGGTGCTATAGTGCTACTACAGTACTTTCTGGGGAAATTATCTTTTGGTCACCGGTTCTTCCCCAACAATAATAAAGTAATATTCCACCATGACAATAAAACTCAACTGTAGATATCACTTTAATTAAATATAGTTTAATTAAATATGGTTATTATGTTATGTAATTTACTTATTTAATACTTTATTATATTGTTAATTAATTATGTTTTAATTTATTGGATAGGGTAAAATGGACGCTTGCAATGATGAAGATTTCACAATGACGATGGTTACATGTGCAATGAGTTTAGAGTTCCTTAATTTGTTAATTGTGATTTATTCCTTGATGGTATGGTACTATATGGTACTATAGGCTTAAAATAATGTCAAAAGAACGTAAGAGAGTGTCATATTCTTATCACAATAAGCATGTTATTAGGCAATTAAATTTTAGGAGGATTATATTTGATTTGGACTTGAGATGCATTGAGAACACTAGGATGGATAGGAATGCTTTCTATAAGCTATATAACATGCTTCAAAGTATTAGTGGACTCTCACCAACAAAGAATATGGATATTAAAGAAATGGTAGGAATATTTTTGTATGCTATTTCTCACCATGCAAAGAATAGAGTTCTTAAAAGGGAATTTGTGAGGAGTGGTGAAACTGTGAGTAGGCAGTTTGGCATTGTATTGCAGTCTATCCTCAAATTACATGGAATACTATTAAAGAAATGAGAGCCTGTACATGCCGATTCAAATGATGCAAGATGGAAATGGTTTAAGGTAAAAATTAGTTTATTACATACATTTATTTATATAATAAGTTATCTTACAAATAAAACTAAATTTGGGTCTTTTGTTTGATAATTCAATTGGAATGATAGAATTGTTTGGGAGCTTTGGATGGGACTTACATCAAAGTCAATGCATTAGATAATGACAAGCCTAGATACCGAAATAGAAAGGGAGACATTGCCACAAATGTGTTAGGGGTTTGTTCACGAGATATGCAGTTCATTTATATTCTACCTGGTTGGGAAGGTTCTGCAACAGACTCTAGGGTTCTTCGAGACGCAATTTCTAGAAGATATGGATTAAAAGTGCCTAAAGGTAAATAAACATATAATATGTAAAATATTAGTTGATTTAAAGAATTACATATATAGTAATTGTCAAGTTTATCTAAAATTGAATTTTCTAAATGTAGGATTTTTTACTTATGTGATGCTGGATATACAAATGGTGAAGGGTTTCTAACTCCATATAGAGGCCAACGATACCATTTGAATGAATGGAGACAAAATCACACACCTCGAAATAAAGAAGAATTGTTCAATTATAAACACTCTTCTGCTAGGGATGCAATTGAAAGATGCTTTGGATTTCTTCAAATGAGATGGGGTATACTTAGGGAGAGATCTTGGTACCCAGTGAAAACCAAATGTAGAATCATTTCATCTTGTGCTTTGTTGCATAATCACATTCGGAAAGAAATGACACTTGACCCTTTAGAAGCTGAATTGAGTGAGGGGTTTATGAACTCTGATGCACTTGAAGATGCCGAAATTATCCAATACATTGAGACCTCAGATTCATGGACTACTTGGAGATATAACTTGGCCCAAGAAATGTGGACTGAGTGGTTGAGGACAAGAAACATTTAGGTTTATTTATATGTTCACATCCTTTATTATCAAAACTGCAATATTGTATTAAATAATTGAATATGGGGTTTGATTATTATATTAAGCAATTTCATATGATGTTTGTAGTAAATGATTGTATGGGGTTTGGCTATTTGCAATTTCTTGTAATATTATATTAAGCAATTTCATATGATGCTTGTAGTAAATGATTGTATATAAATACGTACATTTCGATATGTCTTCATTATTTTGGTGTTTTTTTTTTCTGGTTGTGTGTGCAGATGGATGCCTCTACAAAAAGTGGTAAGAGAAGCACTCATCAATGGAATGCTAATGAAGATGGTATCCTTATATAGTGTTGCTTAGATTTGAAAGACAAAGGTGGATGGAATGGAGACAATGGCACATTTAGACCTGGTCATTTGGTGCACGTTGAGAAGGTAATGGCAGAGAAGATACCAAACTGTCAAATCAAGGGAACTCCACATATTCAATCAAGATTGAAGACTTTGAAGAGCCAATATAGGGAAATATCAGAGATGTTAGGTAATGCTGCTTCTGGGTTCGGATGGGATGATGTGAACAAGTGTGTGATTTGCGATATTGAAGTATGGAATGGATTGGTTAAGGTAAATTATTTGTTTTGGATTTTTTTTTTGTTATTGTAGTTAGCATATTTTATGTCTCTGTTTATTATTTAATATTGAAACATGTTACTATTAATGTCTATTACAGCCTCACCCAAGTGCTGCGGGACTTAGAAATAAGCCATTTCCTTACTTGGACCAATGAGGTCGCCTCTTTGGAAAAGATAGAGAACTGGAGCTGCTGCAGAAGGACCAGCTGATGCCGTAGAGAATATGCAAGCAGAGGAGGCTACAACTGCTTATGCAGAATTCAATGGATTTGACTTTGGTGAGGATGGGTATGAGTTGCATCTGGATCACATCCAAAAAACAATGTCAGCCACTCAAAATGTTACAGCCAGTCAAAGAGCTCCAAGTGAGTCGTCCACTGGTACTACTAGAAGGAATCAAGACACTAATACTGAGTCATCTGCTCATCGGAAAAAAGCTAAGACCAAGAAAGGTAGTGTTGCCTCTACTAGTGGTAATTTTGATGATGTCTTTATTAATAACATGCAACAAATGAGTAAGATGTATGAGAGTACATCAACTGAATTTGGTAGAATGGTTACTTGCTTGGAGGCCTTGGCTAGTGATGCTGTGAGGAAAGCTAAAGATGGTGAGAAGTTAACTGATATGAAAGCTCAGTTGCATGCAACCATATCTGCCATTGATGGATTAACTGCTGAAGAGGTTATTAAAGCTGGATCCATTATCTCCCTTCATAGTGGAAAAATTGATTACGTATTTAGCATTCCGGATGAGTTCAAAGCTATTTATATCCGCTGTATTCTTGCAGGAACAATTTAAATTTGTTGTGCTTTGACTTGTTACAGACAAGTATGTGAACTGTTGTGTTTTTAAGTGGCCAAAACATTATCGGACCATTGCCTTTTATTTTGGATATTTCTATTATTATATAATGTAAGTTATTTTGGATAATTTCTATAATGTATGTGGAGTGTTTAAATTGAATTATGTATTATGATGAAAATTGAATTGTGCATTTGATATATACATTTGATGTGTACAACAGGAAATGAAAGCTGTAAAATTCCAAAGATGTGGAAATGAAGAATCACAAGCATTGGCAAATACATGTTGATGGTGATGATGGTTGAGTGTATTTCTGTAGTTGTTGATGAAAGTTGTAATATTGTTGCATTGTTGTTGTTGTTGTTGTATAGATCTCTTTGTTTGTTCATGTGTAGTTGTTGTTGTTGTTGTTCATGTGTAGAGATAACTCAAACTCTTGTATGCAGATAACAAGAAATTTGAAGCCTCTTTCTCAAGCAAAGCTATCATCAATTTTCATGTGTAAAAAGCTTTGTGGAAGGAACAATGAGATTTGCAACATTTATTTTATTTACTTCAAATGTTAACCAAAAGTAAATTTTTATTTTAAAGGATTTTAAATTATAAAGATTTTTTAAACAAATATTTTTTTATTAAATATTTTTTTACTAATTATTTAACATTATGCTTAAAAATTAATTTAACCTAAAATAAGAATTGTAATCACCACATTGCATGAAAAATACATATAAAAAATAAAAACATAAAAAAATCTAAATTGAGGTTAATAACATTATTTATTATTTTCATATTCAAAACATATTACTATTTATTATTAAAATAATTATTAAAATATTTAATATTTAATATATTTTATATAAGCCATATTAGTAAACTACAAGGGCATTTCTGTCATTATGCCAATAGATTCCCAAGAATATCTTTCAATACCAAGCATGGAAATATTACTTTCACATCAATTTAATCAAACTTTACAATGCATGCCAAACAAAGAAATGTTATTTTCCTATCGATTACTTTCCCATCAATTACTTTCCTATCAATCAAATTCCATCAAAATATTCCCATGGTAATGCACCAAATGCCCTCTAAGGTTAATCGGGTTATTTCCTGACTTGATGGCAATGTGGTAATTTTGTTAAAGAATTAGGGACGATTTAGCCTTTTTCATAAAATATCATTTCTACATTTATCCTCTTCTCCAACGGATTGGACTTCCTTTTATTTTCCTTTTCTCTTTATTGTTGGCTAGTCAGGGTTAGAGATTTTTTCAAAATTATTAGGCCTTATTTGAAATGGAAATATGGGTGTATTTTCATTAAAGTTGTGAAGGTGAGGTCTTTCTCTTGAATTTTAGTAGCTTCATCATTGGAAATGAAGCGTCGTGATCTTGCTCCTTTGCATCTTTTGGGTTTTCTAATCTTTGAGCGCCAAGGTTTGGTTGATAGTAAAAGAGTAACAGTTCTTGTTTAATTCCTTAATTCTTTGGATTTTTGTTCTTGTAATTGAATTCCTTGTGTATGATGGTTATGAGAGAAATTTTTGTGATTTTTGTGACTGAAAAAATGGGTGATAAACGACTCAATTTGTAGTTCTAACATTTCTAATTCATGGTATCCTTTGTTTGCCATTGTATTGTTGTAAAAACTTGGTGTAATTGCATTGCAAAGTTGAGAAATAATGCTATTGCACTTTTGCACAAGTGTTTGTCTACTCTACTTGCATTTTTGGCATAATGATGATTGTCCCACAAGCATACGGGGTCGTCAAGTAGTACCCTATGCGCGACACAAGGGTCGCATTCCACGGGGCCAATGAACTACTCTTACTTCCTCCTTGTCTACCTCCTAACCGATTAACTCAGGGTTCTGAAACTAATTAAGGAAAAGAATTCAAACTAACGAAAAGTCAACAAACGAGGCAAAGCTCGAAGGAAAATCGATAGGGAGGAATGGTCACAGATGCGGATTCGCTCGGGACTACTAATGTTCTAAGGATGAATATCGGTGCCGCAATCATGGGTTGGACCGAAAGAGTCCTGAAGTAGGTTAAACCCAAATTCCTTGGTTATTAACCACTAATCCCATACGAGTGTTGATCGGAATCACTTCCAACCAACTACTCCTATGATTGCAATGGGCTCAAGGAAAACTCTTATCAGGAGTAAACACTCTCTTGGGTTTAGACCTAACGTTCGGAGGGCTGTTGAGTACTGGAATCCCTCGGCGTACTGGCACAAAGATCCTCCTTTCTATCTATGTGAGTCTAGTACAAGGGCGCATCACGTGTCGCCAAGCACAAACTAGGAATTGAACCGCAGAGTTCTCATGCAATTCAAGACAATAAAGAATGCATATAAAGAACAACAAACCATAAAATTGTATATAAAATTAAAATAACATCATCCAAAGAACAGGTTCATCCCAAGGTTCACCGGCGTCCGGTGAACTTGGGGCTTAGTTGAGCATGATAATGAAATTCAAGAGAAAATACATGAAATCAACCAAACAAGACATAACTAAACTCCCTTGAAGGTTGGTGATGAGTGGTGGTGAAGGATCTCCTCCGGAAGAGCTTTAATAATGATGCCCTAGAACTGGCGTTTTTGTCGTCTTTTTAGCTCTTCCAATTGATTTTGGTGGTAGACCTCTTCAAATCTAGCCTCCCCTTGTCGAATATGAAGGTTTTGAGGTCTTGGATCTCTCTTCTTTCCTTCTTGAGCATCTAGCCGCCGTTGGTGTTCTCTTCTCCCAAAATGCCACCACTTTCCTTTTATAAAAGCCCCCAAAAAATGCTTCCCGCAACCCATGCGGGCTTCATGCGCCCGCATGGAGGTCGCAAGGCTCTCGGGCAACTCCATGCGAGCGTAGTTGATTTCCATGTAGGCTTAGTTCATCACTATGAGGGCTCTACAGTACTCAGCCTCAAAATTTGCTCATTTGGTCCAGATTTCGCCTACATTGTGTTTTCCGACCCACAATGGCTTCTTCATGAACTACAAAAATAAAAGAACCAAATCAAGCATAAAACGGACATCGATCCTTAAAAATATACATGCAACACAAATAAAATACATGAAAATACATATACATTTAGGCACTTATCATAACATCCCCACACCTAAGCGTTTGTTTGTCCCCAAGCAAACAATAGATGAAGGACAGAGTAAAATGATAAGCGGCTAAATGTACTACCTCAAGCTCAAAGAGGAAGGAATCTCACAAGCATGGTGTGCAAAGGAGTCAATGTGATGAATTGTGTAAAATGTAAAGTCCTGCTTTATCCCAAGTGTTCCCATGAGTGTGTGTGGTCCCCTATCTCAGCTCCTAGTTATTCCACCGAGTTCAACTCCAAATGTTAATTACTCCACACACTATGATCACCGGTCTTAGAAATGTTAAGAACATCCTCAATGGACAATTAAGGTCCTTCTGATTCTTCTCCTAAAGCTAAACCCGTATTTTATATACAATTAGACAATCGAGGAGATAAATAGTTTTTTTTTTCTTTTTGAACTAGCGTAGACTATATATTGCCTTTTTGAGGGGTGTACATTCTGATTAGGCATTAGAACACCCAACTACTCGGTCAATTACAGATCTACATGAACGCATTCATGCCTAAATAGGCAGCCGAATACTATCCCTTTTTTTTTTTTTGGTGTCTCCTAGATTGGTCTACAAGTTGATACATTACTGCAATTATAGCTAACACAAGAATCAAAAGTCCTTGAATGTCCATTGAAAATAGAACTTAACATTCTAAGACTGGCCTCAAAGTAATGGGTTAGCACTAAAGAGGACTACAATGGTATAACATCAAAGTGCTTGAAAAAGAGGCTACGTGGAAAGGTACATGAGAAGCTACTAGGGATAAAATAGGCCTTCTATCAAAGCATAAAAGCATACAACTCATGTCTACCATTCTCCCATGCTAGAAGATTCCCACAAAAGAAACATAGCTATCATAAGTAACATGTGCATGTAAAATTAACTCAATTCAAAACCAACAAATCATCCCCACACCTAATGTCGTACATTGTCCTCAAAGTACATAATTCAGCAGAATATGGTAAAATTATGCAATAAAAATAATGAGGAGGTAAAGGCGGACTTCCCTGAATAATCCACGATGATCAGGACTTCATACGCGGACATGGGTTGTGATTTCAAAAGAAGAGTGGGGCAAGCGTAGTTCATTCCCTAGAATCCTGCAAGGATAAAAACGCTCATCACATCTTAACAATTCAAAAATGGGGAGAAAACAAGCAAGCACACCAAAATAAACAAGCAAGAAAGCAACAAAACAAGCTAAGTTTAGCAGGGGGAACCCTTGCTTACTGAAAGTACAAAACAACAGACAAAGAAATAAAAGAAAAGTGAAAACATCCAAAAGAAGAATCCATGCAAGTCATCATTTCAAAGGTTGGGCTCTCCATCTAGAGGTGCTGGTCCTGGTATCGAGGATGTGGTAGTGACTAAATGTGGACCAATGTTTTCTCTATCTCAAATTGAGGTTCACTTGGAGGTGTAGCGTGATGTTGTGGTCTCTTGCTTGCTACCATCTTAGTTCTAGGCATATCTACAATCAAAGAACAAGATCAAGTCGAGAGAAGCTCAAAACCACATCAAAATGTTGGTGAGATGAGGCCCCCAAGGTCACTTGTGTACCATGTGGCATGCAAGGAATATGTATGACATGACTTTGGGGAGCAAGAACCTCCACTTGTTTTTGATTCCCAAAAAATTTACAAAATAAATTGTTCAATAGATCAAGACAAAAGAAGGTTTCAATATTCACACATCATTCATCATGATTTGAGTCAAGAAAAACAATGAAAACCAAGCAAAAATGCCAAGTCTAGCTCAAACCTAGGTTTAGGGCTCCAAAATGTAATGACGAGATCTGGAAATATATACGGTAAAACTCAAAATAAATTATTAGAGCCAAGTTGCAAGAGGTTGGAGAGGAGATTTAAGGTGAAAATTTGAAGCAAAAAGGTCGAAAAACGAGGGAAAAATGAAGGGAAAGTGATGGGGTACCAAGGGTGGAACAGAGAGAAGAGGGGGGAAAGGTTGGGCCTCTATGTGGCCTCCATGCAGCCCGCATGGAGCTGGCTGATAGCCCTGCAGGTGCCATGCGGGCCGCAAGGCGCCTGCAGGGCCTTCTGGCTGCTCCACGCGCCTTCCATGCGGGCTTATAGCGCCCGCATGGGGCTGGAAAATGCCATTTTGGCATGATAACCCCTGCAACATGCATTTAAACTCAAATACATTCATCGACTCATCGAAATACACTTAAAAGCATATCCAAACAACACAAATAACCTGAACAAGCATAAGAAAAACATGGAATTCACATGGATTTATCTCACAACTAAAACTATGAAAATTAAACACAAACAAGAGCATAACTAAATTAAAATGCGAAAACAAAGCAAGAACACAATTTAAAAGGTTGGGTTGCCTTCCAATAGTGCTTTTTTAACATCTTGAGCCTAACGTACCTTGTTTATGGAATCAGGGTGGATCAAAAGGGCGAGAGTTACTTCCTTTCATTGCAAGTGAGCTACCACCAAAGTAAGGCTTTAACTGATGCCCATTAACTTTGAAGGTCCCTTTTTTGTGGATGGGTTACCTCGATTATGCCGTGCGGAAATATTTGTAATATAACAAATGGTCCTGACCACCGCGATTTTAACTTCCTTGGAGTGCATACCTTTGCTAATGTGCCAATCATGGTACTCTTTTGCTCTTTTTTTTTGTAGAGGGTCGAGTTTTCGTATGCCATAGCGCGCCATTCATCCAGCTCATTGAATTGGAGCTTCCTTTTTTGACCTGCAAGATGAGGATCAAGGTTAAGATACTTGATGGCCCAATATGCTTTATGTTCAAGTTCAACCGGTAAATGGCATGCTTCTCCGAAGACCGGCCTATATGGAGTAGTCCGTGTAGGGGTTTTGTAGGCTGTTCTATGAGCCGAGAGTGTATCATCCAAATGATCTGCCCAATCTTTCCTGTGATAAGCAACTGGCTTCTCGAGGTTTCGCTTTAGTTCTCGATTGGAGACTTCTACCTGAAAACTTGTTCGGGGTGGTAAGGCGTGGCGGTCTTGTGAAAAATACTGTAGTGCTTCAAAATTTTGGTAAATTGAGAGTTACAAAAGTGGGTACCTCTGTCGCTTACAATTACTCTGTGTGCCAAATCTGGAAAACAATTTTTTCAGAAACCTAACCACTGCCCTTGCATCATTCGTTGGAAGGGCTTGTGCCTCCACCCATTTGAAACATAATCAACTGCAACCAAAATAAATTTATGACCATGTGAATTTGGGAAAGGACCCATGAAGTCTATACCCCAGACATCAAATACCTCACAAACTTGATCCCAATTTTGAGGCATCTTATCCCGACGAGAAATATTTCCTACACGTTGACATCTGTCATATATTTACACAAATTTTTGTGTATCTTGAAAGATTTATGGCTAATAAAAACCTGCATCCAGTATTTTCCTAGCTGTTCAATTCGCACTGTAATGGCCTCCGGTGGGTCTTACATGACAGTGTTTCAAAATATCCCACCCTTCAGCTTGTGAGACGCATCGCCTAACAATTTGGTCAGAGCAAACCTATAAGAGATCTGGATCTTCCCAAATATAGTGTTTTAGATCAGAGAAAAACTTCTTTTCTTAATATGTAAACCATATGGGAAAGGTTCCGACAGCCACGTAGTTTGCAAAGTCCGCGTACCATGGGGGTTCTTCTTCCCTCACTACTTGGATGCTGAACAAATGTTCTTCATGATATGTGTCATTGATCTCTTTTTCATCTAGAATGCCCCTGTCGGGATTTTCAGGTGGGACAAATGGTCTACAGCTAGATTTTCTACCCCTCGCTGATCTTTTATTTCCAGATCAAACTCTTGGAGCAAAAGGACCCATCTGATTAAACGAGGCTTGGCATCTGATTTACTTAGCATGTATTTCAATGCTGAATGATCTGTGTATAACACCACTTTTGATAGTACGAGATACGGCCGAAATTTGTCTATGGCAAAAACCACGACAAGTAATTCCTTTTCTGTAGTGGTATAATTTTCTTGGGCCCCAGTCAAGGTTTTGCTCGCATAAAATATTGGGTCAAAGTGCTTCTCTCGGGGCTGTCCAAGGACTGCTCCAACTGCAAAATCGCACATTAGTTCAAACGGCAGACTCCAATCCGGAGCTATTAATATTGGTGCTTGCACAAGTTTGCTCTTAAGTGTGGTGAAAACAGCCATGCATCTCTCATCAAACTCAAAGGGAACATCTTTTTCCAGTAGCCTCGTTAATGGCCGAGTGAAGAAGATTCCTTCCCAAAGAGCATGAATGACCTACCCACACTAGACGAATCAATCCTGCTGAAGATTCACAATCCAGATGTTGGCAAAGCTCTATGTATTTCGTTTCATGATAGGAGGTTATGGTGCTTATCAATAAGGAATTGACAAACAACTTTATATAAACTTGTCTGGCAAATAATCTAGGCCTTACAATCTAGCCATCCCTATATCTCCAAGTAACGATAGGTAATGGTGATTCCTTTGACTATGCTGCCGCTGGTATATGCAAGCAGGTACCATTAAAGCTCGATGAGGTTTCTTTTCCAATTGACTTGATGCACTTACCAATCTACAGGGCCAACATGGTCCTCGGTGTCCAGTAGATGGTGGGACCAATTTGATTTTACTATCAATGTTAGTGGATGGAGTTTGATTGGTGGGGAAGGCTTGTCTAATTCCAAATCATATAATAACCCACCTAACACTACATTATAACGTTTAGCTTGGCAAAGCGAGCCTAGCCAAAGGAGGGCACATGTTATTTCCATCTCCATATGACTTTTCACAATGTTTATACAAGTCATAAAATCGGGCCCTGTGCACCCACTCATTTTGAATTTGAACTTCATGCATTATTACAATAGTTTGCCGTCATCTTCGATACCCCACCGGGCCTTCCCCCGCCATGGAATTGAGACCATGTGATACCTCTAATGCTAAACTCTCCACCTGTTAACTTATAGGTATCTACACTAAGAAAAGATCGAGATTAAGAAACTTGTAAGTGAGATGCCGGCACGAGCTCATTCTCATCACCCATATTGCTTACTAATACGCCTCCTGCGTATCCGCAAGTGCACAGGTCGTATAAATAGTAAAGTGCACTCGAGAGGGTCGGATGGTTGAATCCACAGGGACTAGTATAGGTTTCAGTACTTTTTCGTTGCTTAATATCTAATCGATTAACAATTGATATTGCACGAGACTCAAGGTCTGAAAAAACAGGCAATGAGGAAGGATAACACGGCAAGGGATTTTCTAGCAAATTAGCACAAGTGCGGAGTAGAGCCCCGGATCTATCCCTTGGTGTCAATTGTAGCTTAAATTCTTGCGAGGCTTATCATGTACATCCTATGAAATTTATGTATGCTCTAGGAGCCTTGTTGCAACTATGCCTATGATAAATATCGAGGGATATGATTATACTGCGGGGTTCATGCACTTCAAGGGAAGAAATTACACTACAGTAATTACGTTAACGCAATCTACACTCGTCGAGTCTATAATATACTATGAGAATCAAGCACATCAAGAATGCAACACAAGATTGACATGATAAATAAAATGACTCCATAAACATTGCAAGAGAGTATTTAAATACAACTTAAACCAAGTTCACAATTCGGGGCAATGGAGAAAGTTAGCCCCTCATGGGTTCAGCCAAGAAAGAAACAATAACAAGAACAAATACAGAGAAATTCATAAACTCCCTATGTGTTTGCATTATCGTTGAGCTCCGAGAGTCTAACGGTTGACGAAACTCCACTCCTGAAATTGGCCTCCAGTTGATGCTCTCTTTCTCCCCAAAGGATGATGGAATGTGTTAAAGATGGTTCTTCCTTCGCGTAACACATGGTTCTTCCTTCGCTCCAGCTGTCGCGCCCCCCCCCCCCACAAAATAAAAGCCCAAAAAGTTGTCCCAAAACCTAATTTTTGGTGCTTAAAACATGAGTCTCGACCCAAACATAGCCGTGGTTATGCTAAGGCAGTAAAGTGCACGGGCTAAAACACGCCCGTGCTTGGGCATGCTCTCATCTGCACACCCATGCTCTGAAGACTCTGGCATGCTTCTGAGTTTTTTCAATCCTCTTGAAACTTCTATGATTTGCACGACTAAGGAGCACGCCTGTGCTTAAGCCGTGCTTGCCTTGACGAACTGCCTTTACGTATTTTTGTAATGAAATCTTCTCACAACCTTATATATTTGTCCCATGACTTAATTATCTGCACAATTTACAAACAATACCCTAAATAGTACAGAACGAGGAAAATAATGGCTAAAAGACAAGAAAATAATAGGTATAAAATGGATGAAAAGAGTATATAAAATGCACTCATCACTTACCAAGAAGAAGGATGGGTTGAGGTGTTTTTGTGTTTACTGTTGTGCCCTCAATGAGGCCACCATCTGAGATCAGTTCCCAATGCTAATGGTCAATGAGTTGCTAGATGAGCTCTCCAGTGCCACTATCTTCTTTAGACTAAATCTGTGTAGGTTAACACAAAGTCCCAGTCCAACCCTAGATGTGGAAAAGCCAGCATTCTGTACTCATGACCATCACTATGAGTTCACCATCATGCTGGTTAGGCTTTTCAATGCACCATCAACATTTCAGGCATTGAAGAACTTTGTTTTTTATGGTATTTTGACGTTTCAAGCATGTGTTCTTCGATGATATCCTGGTGTATAACCTCTCCTAGGAGCCACATCTGGACCACCTCCACACCAATTCTTACTCTTTTGCAATCCAATTCCCTCATTGCTAAACTAACTAATGTGCACATTATCGGCGTACACAAGAGAAATGTGTGCCATTAGAAAGGCAATTAAGGAGTGAAGGCAATATCTCTTTGGTCCGCATTTTACTGTGGAGACCAACCATTAAAGTGTTCATAACTAAATACAGCAAATGATGCAAATGCCCAAAAAACAATAGTAGTTAACAATGTTGCTTGGATACAATTTTGATATCATTCATAAACTAGCCATTGCAAATGGTCTAACAGATGCATTCACTCATTATCTGAGTCATCCTTGCATTCCCTCTTGGACATCACACAACCTTTTGCCTTGATTTGGGATGCCATATGTCAAGATTATTGGTCAAATCCAGAAGCGACCAAGCTATACCATGCTATCCAATAGAATCCTACAAACCATCCAAGGTTCTCCATTCAAGAAGGCATATTGTTTTTCAAAGACTGAGTTTAGTACCATAATTCACCCATAGAGGGACAAGTTGGGGTTCAACGGACACTTGCATGGTTAGCCGAGTATTTAATTGGTTGGGCTTCTCAAGTCAATCAGGGAGTTCATCGCTAAGTAACACACTTGTGAGACAGCTAAACCATAGAATTAAACGCCTCAGGAACTCCTACAATAGCTTCAGATCCCTAGTAAAATATGGGACTTTGTGCCTCTCAACTTCATAACACACTTACCACATTCGCAAGGAAAACTACAATAGCAATAGTTGTAGATTGCCTCACCAAACATGCCTATTCCTCTATTCTAGGTCCTAGCTTCCAAGCTCTGCAAGTTGTAGAGATTTTCATCCACAATATTTTCCTGATTCATAGCATACTTTCAAATATCATATCTGACCAGGATCCCATATTCATGAGAAAATTTTGGTGTGAGTTATTTAAAATTCACAGGACTATATTGGAAATAAGTAGCATCTATCACTATTAAGCTAGTGGCCAAATACAGGTTTTGAACCGTTACTTGAAAGATTATCTCAGTTGCTTACCAATGGCTATGACTATTGCCATGGGTAAAGTAACACTACAACACTTCGTGGCATTCATCTATTCTCATGTCATCATATGAAATGGTGTTTGGACAACCAACTCCATCATTCCTTGATTGTGTCTACGGCTTCACCAACATATGGCCATCAATGATCTATTAACAAAACGCTCTCAGGTTCTATCCACTCTTCAAAGTAACTTGTTGTGCACCTAGAATAAGATGTTGAACAAGGCTAATACTCGTTGTTCGGATGTCACATTCACCATCAGAGACTAGGTTTTCCTTTGTCTCTAACTGTACCACCAGACTTCTGCAAATGAGCATTGTCGCACCATCATTGTCCTAATGCTTCTTTTGTCCCTTCTAGATTAAGGGTTGGTGCTGTGGCCTATCATCTGTGTTACTTCTGTCAACTGCCTTCATGACATGTTTCACTTCTCTAACCTAATATTCTATTGGAGTTCTCACCACTCAACAAGCACCTGTCCCAACTATCTTTATTAACCATCCCCATGTCCACTAGATGCAAGTCCTCAAGTATAATACTATTCAACTACAAAGGCATCAAATTAGATAACTGCTCACCCGGTAGGAACATTGTCCTTCTAAGGAGGCTACATGGGAGGATGCCAAGGTCATTTCCTCAACCTATTCTAGTCTTCACCTTGAGAACATGATGCAGTCATGTAGCCTCAAAGGAGAGAGGGAAGTAGGCAAATGTTGCGAATGAGATAGTGAACCCAGTGAGTGAAGAAACGGAGAATGCAGTCACTAGAAAAAGCAAATACATCAATAGGAACTCTTCTCAACTCTTAAACGTTATTATGTAATGATTTATAGTATATTGCATGGAGAGTATTCAGTAGTATGTTAGAGTTAATCTCGTTGTTTGTTTGTTTGTTTCCAAGTTACACTTGTGTTCACGTTTGCATGGGGTTGTAGTGGAGTCATGTCTTGGGTAACGTTACATTAGATGGCTTGTATTCAGTTAGAGAACGTGTTAGTTCACGTTGAGGTTGTTATGTTTGTGTGTATAAGTTTAGGCCACAATACACTTGGTCGTGGGATGAAGCTACAAAAGTGGATCATGGCAGTTGAGTCGGGCAAGTTGTTAACCTATTTGTTATATAATCTTAGAGTTTGCTTTAAAAAAATAATGAGAGAAAAAGGGAAATTTTGTTCTAGATTATTTAGTTGGTTCTAACATTTGGTATCAGAGCTAAGGTTGCCGAAACGATGGAGACACCACCACGAAGGACACCAGTGACCGACGTCGACATCGAATCCTCACCCTCCGGCAAAGCGACAACAAGAAGTATCATGCCGATTCAGTATCCTATGCTAACTGACACCAACTATAGCCTGTGGGCTATGAAGATGAAGATTCTCTTGCGCTCGTTAGGAGTGTGGGGGCGATCGAGGGCATTGGAGTGGTCGAAGAAGACAAGGACCAAGGTGCCCTAGCCGCAATATCTCAGGCGGTGCCGAACACCGTGATGATGGCCATCGCGTAGAAGGAAACGACCAAGGAAGCTTGGGATGCACTCAAGGAGATGTGAGTCGGAGAAGATCGCGTTAAGAAGGCTCAGGTGCACGTGTTGAAGAGACAATTCGACAGGATGTACATGGGGGACTCCGAAACCATCATGGAGTTCTCGCAAAAACTCACCACGTTGGTAGGAGAGATGCAAACACTTGGAGCTGTAGTGGAGGACAACGATGTTGTGGAGAAGTTGTTCGCCGCCGTCCCCGACAAGTTCCTCACTATCGTCGGCACCATTGAACAATGGGGAGATATAACAACGATGCTAGTAACGGAGGCCATAGGGCGCTTAGGAGCATTCGGGAAAACTCTGAAGGGACGGCGACATCATAAAGAAGAAGGTGAGCAGCTGATGTTAACACGTGCTAAATGGGAGGCTTTGTCCGTGAAAGATAAGAAGGGTGGCGAAGGCTCCGATAATAGCACGAAGAAAGGAGGCGGGCACAGCAGTAGCCGTGGTCGCGGCCGAAGTTGAAGCGGTGGGCGCGGCCATGATGCCGAGAGGAAGCCATATCGTAAGTTTGACAAAACTAAAATAAAATGTTTCAACTGTAATGAGTATGGTCATTTTGCCTCTGAATGCTCAAAGCCAAAGAGAGAAAAAACTCACCTTGTAGAGAAGAACCAAGATGATGAACCCTCCTTGTTAATGATTGAGACATGTAAACTCTCAAAGACAAAGCAACACGGAGGCGAGGCGAAGTTGCTCAACAAGGACAACGTCAAGCCCAACCTGGGAGTCGACGGAAAATGTTCTAGAGAGCTGTGGTACTTAGACACTGGGGCTAGCAATCACATGACTGGGTGTGTAGAGGTGTTCAGTGATATGGAGACATCTATAATGGGCATAGTCAAGTTTGGCGATGGCTCCGTGGTGGAGATACACGGGCGCAGTTCAGTTCTTCTCAAGGGGCTGACGGGAGAACACAAGGTACTGACTGCCGTCTACTACATTCCTTGTCTTCGTAGTAATATAATCAGCCTAGGTCAGCTTAATGAATCTGGGTGCAAGACGGTGCTAGAAGATGGCACCCTGAGCATATCTGATCAAGAGAAGAATTTGCTAGCCAGAGTCAAGAAGTCATGGAACCGTTTGTATGTTCTCAGGCTAAACTGCACACATCCAATCTGTCTTTTGACAAAGTATGAAGGCAAGGAGTGGTTGTGGCATGCTCGTTATGGACACATTAACTTTCGTGCACTGAAGAATCTATCTCAGATGAAGATGGTTGAAGGCTTGCTGCACATCAAGCATCTTGAGCAGATCTGTGAAGCATGCTTGGAGGGCAAGCAACACCGCTATCCATTCCCGCATATGTCCACATATCGTGCTAAAAAACCTTTGGAATTAATGCATGCAGACCTATGTGGTGCGATCAATCTAGCAATACCGGCATGTAACAGGTATTTTCTACTCGTTGTTGATGATTATTCATGTTTCATGTGGATGGTTTTGATCAAAAGCAAAGATGAAGCATTGGAGGCTTTCAAGAAAATCAAGATAAGAACTGAAGTGGAGGTGAATGGTAAGCTGAAGGCCCTACGAACCGACCGAGGAGGTGAGTTCATGTCCAAAGATTTCAACACATACTGTGAAGAACATGGAGTGAGGCGCTTCCTCACTGCGCCCTACTCCCCTCATCAAAATGGCGTGGCGGAATGGCATAACCAAATCATCGTCGGGACAGCAAGGAGCCTCCTTAAGAACAAGAAAGTGCCTGGGAGGTTCTGGGGTGAAGCAGTGTCGATAGCGACCTACCTCCTAAACCGAGCGACAACATGAAGCATGGAAACCAAGGCCCTGTACGAAGCATGGTACCAAAGGAAGCCAAAAGTGCATCACATACGTGTTTTCGGCTGTGTCGCCCATATCAAGGTAGCAACTCCAAATCTCAAGAAACTTGAAGATAAAAGCGTTACCATGGTGTTTATAGGTTATGAGCCCTGTTCAAAAGCCTACCGGTTCTATAACTGGAGCACTAGAAGGCTGATGGTGAGTCGTGACGTGGTCTTTGATAAAGAAAGGGAGTGGAGTTGGAACGATGCAATAGAAGAGAAGGTTTATGAGCCAAGTGGTATGTTCACTATGGAGCTTGGTGCAACTCATATCACAAGTCCTGGAGTGGAAAGTAATGAAGAGGCTAAAGATCCGGGAACACCAACACACATGCATAATGAAGCAACAACTGGTGCCGCATCACCGGCGACAACATCATTAGCAGCACCGTCAACAACGCCGGTGTCTTCATTGTCAACTCGGGTAACATTAGAAGGCGTAGAGTGGGCATCACCACCGAGCAACGATTCATCATTCTCAGATGGTGTGCAACAACGCTATCACACAATGAAGAACCTCAATGATACCACCGACGTGCATGAGCTGGAGTACTCCGGTTTGTGCCTCCTGTCCTCCGAGGAACCTGCGAATCATGAAGAGGACTTGAAGGAGGAGTGCTGGAAGAAAGCCATGGAGGAAGAAATCAACTCCATCCAAGAGAATAAGACTTGGGAGTTGGCTCGGTTGCCTGTTGGTCACAAATCCATTGGGCTCAAATGAGTTTTTAAGGTGAAGAAAGATTCAGAAGGCAATGTGGTGAAACACAAATCTCGACTTGTTGCTAAAGGCTATCTACAAAGGCAAGGAGTTGATTTCGAGGAAGTGTTTGCGCCGGTGGCACTACAAGAAAAACAGGAATTTGGCACGGTAATTTTGGCACGGTTTTGGGTCTAAAACCCGTGACAAATTGGTTTTGGCACGGTTTTCGGCACGGAATCAGAACCGTGCCTATAGCATGCGTGATAAATATAATTTGTCACGGTATAGAAAAACCGTGACAAATTTTGTCATGGTTTTATAGACCGTGACAATGTTTGTCACGGTTTTTGGCACGGTTAGCTTTGTCACTGTTTTTGGCACGGTTAAGTTTGTCACGGTTTTTGGCACGGTAAGTTTGTCACGATTTTTGGCACGATTAGCTTTGTCACGGTTTTTGGAACGGTTAGCTTTGTCACGGTTGTTAGCACAATTAGCTTTGTCACAGTTTTTGGCACGGTCTGATGTTATTTTGCATGGTTTTTTGTCACAAATGTTGTCACGGTTTTTATAATTTACTTAATTATTAGCACATTTTTGGCACGGAAGTTGGCACGGATTTTAGCATGGAATTTGGCATAATTTTATTTATTTCATGAAAAATTAAATTTTATTTTCCTAAATAATTGTAGATTCATTTGGTATCACAACCTACATTAATTTAGCAAAATATATTCTGTAGCATTTGTAAAATAAACATAAATGTTATTACAATCATCCAACAAAATACCACAAAATTGTAACCCTCTACATAATCCTAGTCCCAGCGTACATCATCCTCAAAGTCGCCAAGAGAATTATCTGTAGACGGGGAAGCACGAACTCTCTTCAACATTGGAGAGTGATCATCGGCATGTGTTTGAGACTCTCCTGTTGGTGCTCGAGGGACATGTGGTGTGCGAGCAGTAGTAGGCATGCTAGAGAGGTCAATACCTTGTACCCGAAGTGTAGCAAGCAATGATGATTCAAATAACTCACGTCGAGCTAACTCAGCATCAGCCTCATAGCGAGATCTAGCAAGCTCCTCCTGTAACTCTTTAACTTTATTGCGGAGTTGTTCAATTGATTCGGCAGGCCCTGAACGTGGCTTGTAATTGGATGAGGACATTTGCCTAACGATGTTACCTTTTCCTACAACTCTGTTACTGCTTCCAATAGCTATCTCATGCCATAATCCATCTTGATTGATAGAATTCTCATCTACGCCTTGATTGCATTTGTCTACAATAGCTTTCTCAAATTGTTCCTGCATTTCAAGTAAGCTTCCTTTCAGAATGATTATATAAATATTATCCAAAATCAAACAAAATTTAAACTCAAAATATTCACATTAATATTTACGAACAATATATTAATATCCTAATCTATTCAAACAACCTTCTTATTGGTCATCATACAAACTAGACAAATACTTGATATATATAATAAAAATGCCAATCTATGGTTACATATCTCATATGTGAATGTAATATCATAAGTTTTAAATATAAAAGCAAGGAAAACTCCTATCTTTAATCCTAACATAAAATAAGTATAAGTTAGGCCTATAATAACATGCAACTCTTATAAATACATCATGTTTAACAGTTTCCCTTTAAAAGTGAATTGTTAAATGTGAAACAATTCAAACAAAATCATTTAGACCAATCAAACATAGCTTTTGTTTCAACAGGAAAGCACTAAATTGTAAATTGACAAATATAAAGCCATGCCACATTAAAATGTAATTTCTAAACTTTTCATCTTTTAGCTCCAATATTGTTTTATTTTGAAAAAATATATTATACGTACAACAAGTTCTGTAGCACGCCCAGCCTCAAGTGTTCCATCTTTCTTTCCATGAGTCAGGATAAAACATTCTTTAGGTGTCGGCTCTCTGCCCAATTCCTCCGCCTAAAAAACAACATAGTAAGTAAATATTAAATAGTCAAATGCAACAATTATAATGATATTTAAATGGATAAGGGACAATACCAGTCTAAGGCGGTGCACAGCAGTACTAACAGATCCGCCACTATAAATAACGGTGGATGAGCTTCCAATTTCTGCCCAATACCTCTGCAAACCCTCCCAAACTTTAGGAGCCATCCATGGAAATGGAGCCTTATACAAATTATGTGCAAGATATAGATTTTTTTTTAGCCACTCACTAGCTTCATGGCTGAAATGTCGTAACACTAATGACTCATGCTGTGGCTCCCATGTATAAATGCCCTTAAGAAAAAATATTAACAAAGATAATGTTTTATTATAGTTAATATGTATACTTAAAAGATATTGGACCACTTAATTATTTAAATGATACTTACCTTAAAAGCAGTGAATATCCTTTGCCTCACATCTTTGGGCACTTTTCCCCATCCAGTCCATGCCTCTTTATAGTGACCTTTCACCAATTCATGTATTGCTCTCTTAACTTCATAATCTCTAAATAAAAAGTGATATAAAACAAATTTACTTAAAACTTAGAAATCCTTTATTAGATAAATTATATACAAAATTATAAAATTGTTATAACAAGAAATGCAACTCACACAATTAAACTGTACGGGGTGATCAACCACGGGGGTCCACTGCTCTCAGACTCATTGGATGGCACTTCCATTGCCCGGGAGTAGTGCTCAGATGCATGGGCAGAAGTTTCTTCATGTGGACTTGGGGGAGGCTGCGCTACTGGTATAGCTGGTGAAAGTTGCATTATTGGTGATGAGGGAGTCATTGTTGTTGTTGGTTGAATGTTTGGATGTATACAAGGAGGCATTCCCAAATCCGCCACAGTATTTGGTATTGATGTAGAGTTATCACCTGATCTTTGGCGAATATTCGGGGTGGAATGACCCCGGCCTGATGTGGAACGACCACCATGGCTTAATCTCGATCGACCACTAGATCGACGTCCAGACTGACCCCGTCCTAAGACATAAGCATAAACAAAAATATAAATGCCCACATATATATATATATCAAGGCATTGCTATTGGTGGATAAATTCAATGTAATTCAAACAAATTGTTATTTTACCAAGTTTCTAATTCATTCAATTCTAGTTTAGCACAATGGTAGAAATCAAAGACTCTTCATTTTATATTCATGCCATCTTACTTAAGGGAAAATAAATACGTTCATTGACATAATCATTGTGTTAACAAAATAAATTTGAAATCAATTTTCAGAAAAAATAAGATTAAAATAACTGAAAATTCATACCCGATGTTGTTCTAGAATTTTGATAACGATCCATCACACTTCAAGTGAAATAATCAACCCACCTACATTGAGACACAAATGAGAACATAAACTGTAAAACTACTTATCCCATTAAAATCATGAATGAGATTATGACGACGAGATTAAATGGTTTTTTTATTCAAACTAAAATAAAATGACCGAGTTGATAAAAATAAGAGGTTTATATTAAAAGGAAATACAAAAGAAGAGTTTGTAAAAATAGTGCGTAGTTTGTTAAAAGTCATGTTCTTCATCATCATCATCATCATCATCATCATCATCATCATCATCATCATCATCATCATCACCATCATTATCATCATCAATTGGTTCATTTTCTTCATTTTCTGTTAGCTCATTTTCTTTGTCTTCCTCAGTTTCGCCTTCCGAAATGGGTTGCAGATCAGACAAATCAACAATAAGTTGTATGCCTTGTGGGTCAAACAAAGGAGGAATTTCTTCCATAGTACTAATGCCAGTTGTGGACTGGATTTTCTCCATTTGAAATGCAGATGTATCTTTTTCTGGCAAACTTGTCTCAACTATTCCCATGCTTACAAAACTAAATGTTTGGTCCTAATTCTTGGTCCCCCTTAACATGATAACACCATTAAATATATTCCACCGACACGCAAATTATACTATGCAAAAATTTCCTACTTACAATCAAGTCCAATTCCTTAAACTAAATAAGGCTAAGATATTAACACGCCACTTGGACTTCAACTAATTAATACCATCCACTTGACAATTAATTTTAAAAGGAATGTGTACATAGGATAGCCATAATTTTTTTTCATTTACTTTGAATGAATATTTAAAAAAAAAAATTATGGCTGATATAATGCCTTTAAGGTTGTGGTATTTGACTAGAAAGGGTAGATGATTTTGATAGCATGAAATAGAGTCACCATCCACTCTTTTAAAGGATGTGTACTTTGTTGTTACAAACTCTGAAAAGCACTAAACATCTGTCAATTAAGTGCCCAAAAAAAAAATCAGTGAATAGACTAACACCATAATCTCCACCAAGAAACATTGAGATTAGATTATGTTTGAAGTTAGAAACAGTAAATTAAATTATCTAATCAGGTGATGACTTGTTAACAATATATTTAATGGATTCTAGTTATCCATGAAAGATCTACTTGTTTTTTTTTCTATCTCCATTTTGTTAGGTGGATGATATTGCATGCCATATCTCATGTCCTATGTGGAATTCAATTATGGGTGCCTTCTTCTGCTTCTATTTATTTATTTATTTATTTACATATGAGTGTTTGGTTTCCAAATTTGAGGTTATAAAATGCAGATGGAAGTCTCTATTCCTACATCTAAATGAGGCATAAGTTGAAATCCATCACTCCCAAATATTTTGCATCTTTAATCATGGCTATCTAAAATTATGTTTAAGGAATTGGACTTGATTGTAAGGACTGTCTTCAAAAAATAAGTTGAACAAGGTGACATCACAAGCACTAGTAAAAGAGGAATGGGCATTAATGGAGAGAGTAAAAACAATTCTAACTAGAGCTTTGACAAATAATAGTTCATTAAATGAGGAATGGGCATGAAACAAAACATCATGAACCCAAAAACTGGACCTCAGTAAACGAGATCAAACAAGCAGGTTCAAAGAATTGATTTGAATTGTCCAATGGCAGATGGAATATTTATTTAAGTAGATGGCCTACCATAAGGGAAGCATAAGAGTCAGTGCTGCAGCAGAAAGAAGAGTTATCTAAATACAACAGCAGCAATTAAAACAAATTTGTTATTATTTCTATCAAATGAAGATATCATCAATCAGATTTCACAAGCATGAAGGTTTCAGTTTTAACAGGTATTTTAAGTATAATTTACCAATAAATGAAAAGATTCAGCATTTAAAAACAAATCTTTAACCCAAAAACGTGCTCTCCAAACCAAGCTAAAATATAACATTAGCAAGGGATAAGGTCAGGGATGCACCAGGCAGGAGTTTGAAACTGGTTATGGGGTTTCCAAGTCTGCAGAGATTTCTTTGCAGCAGTTGCATCAAAACGTACAGCCAATGTGAGGTGATCTGCAAAAAGAATATTGTTATCAAAAGAATCTTCAAAAACATGGCTGGCGAAAAAAATAAAAAATAAAAAATAAAAAATCAGTCTCAAGACTTGAACACCATGCTAAACTATTTTACAAGTACAGTGGGATCTATTCTCACCCAACAGAAGACACTGAAATTGCAAGAAATAATACAATGCCATGAGGGAATATTCATTGTATGTAAGTAAAGCAAAAACAAAAGGAGTAGCGGTACAAAAAAAATTCAGATGCTGATCCAGTTGTGACTTGGCAAAAATGAGAAAAAGTTGTTGTGCATAATTGTACTGTAAGCGGAAATAATGCAGACTAATGGTTGGCCTTAAACAGAGTAAATGCCTTTCTATATAAGAAGTTGTCAATTCCTGCTCAATATAGTGCCACATTAAACACAAAGTTATAAAAAGTATCTGAAAACAGAGAAAGAACTTTTCCCAAAAGACCAAAAGTTGTCAATTCCAATTCTATGTAAGTGTCATCTCAAATGCTAAAGTGTGTGGCTGATGCAGGGTCACAAACTTTATTTACCTATGCCAGAGAGAGTGAAAATCATAAAACAAGCATGAGATATAACAACTATTCCAAGCTAACCAATCTTAGCAATTAAGAACAGCTTATATTAAACTATCATGAATTTATATGCCAAGACATGTGCTATTGGTAATTAGTGCACAGCCAACTTATCAGTTAATATATTGGAATTCAATTATAATATTATCAGTAGTTCAATACTTACAGCTAAACTGCAAACTGTGGACAGGATAGGTGAATAAATGAAAGTATTATTTCAGCATAAGGATGCCACAGTGGGTGTTAATTCCTAAATGATGATGAATATATCAGGCGATTCTAATCTGAAAGGTGACAAAAAGGGGTTAGGTTTACATCATCTAACCAATTTTGCAAAAAGAATATGCCATAAAGCCTACGGTTTTTTCCCTCGTGACTGCAAATAGTTTCCAATGGGCACTATTTACAATAAAAATAAACTAGTCAAAAATACAAATAATTCTTTAGAATTTTACATTTACATGGTCCATATAACAAGTAACAAATTATTCTACATAAAGGTAATTTGGGGGTCACCATATCAACATAATCTTATTAGTTGCGGGTCACCATTCCATGCAACAATCAAGTAGCATTCCATGAAGAAAGCAACATGCCATCATCTCCCCTACCAAATTAACCACATCCATACCAATTCCAATATACACCATGTAATTTCTGAAAATAAAACAGTTTTGCAAGAATACAAGACATAAATAAATATTGTCTCCCCTACCAAATTAATGGATACAAAGAAGATGAGAAACACACCCGCGATTGGAAGCGAGATCCCGGGGGCTTCTCCCTGTCTTTCCCTCTCTCTTTTCCCATGGAAACTATAAAACAAAAAATAAGCATCAAGGTGGAAACCCTTATATCGATTACTCACAAACATCTACTCATCAATGGATAGCAAAGAAGATGAAAAAACTTTATTAGAGGAGTTGGCGAAGATAAAGAAAGAAAACCACACCTTCGATTAAATCTTGAGATCACGGTGGCTTCTCTCCCTCTTTTTTTCTTTTGAAACCTGATGAACATCCCGCAAGTGTACGGGGTCGTCAAGTAATACCATGTGTGTGCCACAGGGGTCGTATTCCTCCGGGCCAAGGATCTACTCTTACTTCCTCTTCACTTATTGTCTAACCAAATGTCTCGAAGTTGGGTGCTAAGTTCTACAGACTGACTTTTAGAAAATCTAACTGAATGACGAACTACAGCCGAAATAGATGGAGAATCACAAAGGGGAGAAAACGGTCACGGACGCGGATCCCCCTGGGACTACTAAAACTAGACAGATGCTAGGGTTAAAATTGCAATTGCGGTTTGTGCCAAGAGACTCCTAAAATAGGTTAACCCCGAATCCCTCGGTGATTAACCCCTAATCCCATACAGGTATTGGACAGATTCTCTTCTGACCAATTCCCCCTATGATTGCACTACGACTAGGAAAATCTCTGATTAGGGACAAACTCAGTATTTAGGTTCGAACCTAATGATTGGAAGGGTACCACATACCCGAATCCCTCGGTGTATAGGTATATGTATCCTTTTCAAACTATGTGAGTCTAATACAAGGGCGTATCCCACGCTCCAAGTACATCCTAAAAATCGAACTACAGAGTTCTCATGTAATGCAAGGCAATCAAGCACACATAGCATGAACCACAAACTAACAAATTGCATTAAATATAAATCAAAGCATCCATACAAGCTCGTTCGTCCCAAGGTTCACCGGCGTCTGGTGACCTTGGGACTTAGTTGTTCATACAAGCAAATAGCATAAAACACATCATGAAAACAACTAATCTAGCCATAACAAACACTCCCTCAATTGTTGGTGATGAAAGGGTGAGCCGGATCGTCGCCACGAGACTCCACCTACGCAGCAATGAGGGCGGCTTCCTTCTTCTTCTTCAAACCTTGAAAGGTGAAATAGAAGATGAATCTTGCCAAAATTCTACTCTCCTCTTGATCTCCACTCTCCAATTGATGAGAAAAGGTCCCTTCTTCTTCTTCTTCTTCAGATTCAAGCCTCCTTCAAGCTCAAGAAACCTCTCTCCCAAGCCTCACCAAAAAGCCCCCCTTTTCTTAGCCCTAACGCCTTTTAAAACATGAAAATCGGGGGGTTATGCGGGCAACCTTGCGGGCGCATGCTTGCCCGCAAGGCTCCCAGGAATTCTCCAAAAAATCGTTTTCTGCGGTGTTACAGTAACCTTGCTACAGTAATCTGCTACAGTATATGCTGCAGTAATAGAGCTCCAAAAACGCCGTATTTAGTGTCGATTTCTTCAAAAATACGTTCTTGAGCTCGTTTTGGCTTCTTCAAGGCCTGTAACACAAATAAAACTAATTTAACTACAAAAGCGGGCGTCGGCTTAACAAAAGCATGTAATTTAATACAAAAATACTATAAATAAATATACACATTTAAGCACTTATCAAAACCCTAGAAATAGACAATGAGAATCAAGGTGAAATTTATTACGCGTGAACAAGATTTTCATCGATGGATAGTGAAGAAGATGAAAAATTATTTTAGATGAAAAAAAAAAAGAACAAACCTTGAACAACCTTGCCCTATTTCCCCACCCCCTCTCTGTGTTTTCCTATGGTCTCTCTCTTTTCCTCTCTCTTTTCCTATTTCAATATTTATAAATCGCCCTATTTCCCCCTCTCTCTCTCTCTTTTCCTTTAAAAAACCGTGCAAAACATTAAGAATATTGATAGAAATAAATAAATAAAAATTTTAATATAATTTCTGTTTTAAAAAAATACAATTTCTTAAAATTGTCATTATATATAAAAAATGAATTAAAAATTAAAAATATATCATACTAGTGCAAATATAATTTCTTATGAAAACAAATTTAAAATGTGAAAATGAATGTAACAACCATGACAAATAAAAATATTTGTCACGGTTTTTGTCACGGCATCGGGCATGCCGCGCCAAATACCGTGCCAAATATTATCCTTTGGCACGGTATTTGGCACGGTTTTCTCAAAACCGTGCCAAATACCGTGCCAAAGTATAAGTTTCGAAATATTTGGATTATGCTCACTTTAACTAAATGGAGATGTTTCATATGCATCAATGCTAATTTTATATTTTGTTGTTTATATTTATTTGCTATTGAATTAATCACAATATTGTGCTTGTACAAATATAATTTTTTATTAAAAAAATAAAAAAATTGTGGCAATGAATTTGACAAAGATTGGCCAAAACTGTGCCAATAACCGTGACAAATATTATTATTTGTCACGGTTATTGGCACGGCATCGGGAGGACCGTGCCAAATTCCGTACCGGATACATTTTTGTCAAATGGATAAAATTATTTGTCACGGTGTTTGTCACTGCATCGGGCATGCCGTGCCAAAAACCTGCCAAAGAATAAGTTTACAATTATTTTATAAAACATTCATTGTAATTGGAATTATATCATAAAAAACTAATGTTTTTTAGTTGTTTTTTTATCTCACACTCCCTAATTCAATTAAAAATTATAATTAATTAATATAATGAAAATCATGGATGGGACGGTTGCACCAATCTACTCAATTGCTTAATGTTAATACATCAAATTTATTATTTTCAATTGTATACACATTTAATATAAATAAGTTTTCAACTTAAAAAATAATAAACAAAAAACTTTTTTTAATTCATGGAACTTACCATCTAAATTTTAATCTCTAACTTTTCATTTAGTTACTAAATTATTTACAAATTTTAGAAAAATTAAAAAAAAGTGCAATATAATTAATATAAGTTTACGATTTTTGCTAATTTTTAGACTAATGTCCATTTAATTATTAATAATTTGCTAATTAAATAAATATGTGTGCCTTTACTTTTGTTCAAATTTTATTTAGATATTTCACATTTACAACATATAACATATATATATATATTCATAATTATTTACTATCTTGGATAAAATAGTTAAATAGTTATTAGTTTTTAATGTTTTTACTTGATAAAATATTCACTAGTTTATTTGGATTATGTTTACTTTAACTAAATGGAGATGTTTTATATGCATCAATGCTAATTTTATATTTTAATGTTTATATTTATTTGCTATTGAATTAATCACAATATTTGTGCATGTACAAATATAGTTTTTTATTAAAAAAATAAAAATTGTGGCAATGAATTTGACAAAAAATTGTCCAAAACTGTGCCAATAACCGTGACAAATATTCTTATTTGTCACGGTTATTGGCACGGCATCGGGATGACCATGCCAAAGAAATTTTTTTGTCAAATGGAAAAAATTATTTGTCACGGTTTTTGTCACGGCATCGGGCATGCCGTGCCAAATACCGTGCCAAATATTTTTCCTTTGGCATGGTATTTGACACGGTTTTCTCAAAACCGTACCAAATACCGTGCCAAAGAATAAGTTTCCAATTATTTTATAAAACATTCATTATAATTGGAATTATATCATAAAAAACTAATGTTTTTTAGTTGTTTTTTTTTATCTCACATTCCCTAACTCTATTAAAATTTATAATTAATTAATATAATGAAAATCATGGATGGACGGTTGCACCAATCTACTCAATTGCTTAATGTTAATACATCAAATTTATTATTTTCAATTGTATATACATTTAATATAAATAAGTTTTCAAAAAAAAATAATAATAAACAAAAAGGTTTTTTTAATTCATGGAACTTACTATCTCAATTTTAATCTCTAACTTTTCATTTAGTTAATAAATTATTTACAAATTTTAGAAAAATTAAAACAAGTGCAGTATAATTAATATAAGTTTACGATTTTTGCTCATTTTTACACTAATGGCCATTTAATTATTAATAATTTTCTAATTAAATAAATATTTGGGCTTTACTTTTTGTTCAATTTTTATTTAGATATTTCACATTTACAACATATTATATATATATATATATATATATATATTCATAATTATTTACTATTTTGGATAAAATATTTAAATAGTTATTAGTTTTTAATGTTTCACTTAATAAAATATTCACTAGTTTATTTTGATTATGTTCACTTTAATTAACTAGATGGAGATGTTTCATATACATCCATGCTAATTTATATTTTTGATGTTTATATTTATTTGCTATTGAATTAATCACAATATTTGTGCATATACAAATATAATTTTTTATTAAAAAAATAAAAATTTTATATTTTTTAAGAATTTTTTTAGTTTTTTGAAATATTACTAAAAGAACATTTTATGTTGGTTTATTTTGTCACTGTATTTGTCACGGTTTTAACCGTGAAAATATTTTTTTGTATTTGTCACGGTTTTTGCCACGGACTGTAATTACCGTGCTAAATACCGTGACAAATTTGTTACAAACATTGGCGCGGAAAGAATGACCGTGACAAACTTTGTCACGGTTTTTTTTCCCGTGCCAATTATTGTCACAATTTTGTTTCCGTGCCAATTTCCTTGAAAAATTTGTCACAGTTTTTGTTGTTGTGCCAATTTCCTTGAAAACTTTGGCACGGTTGGGATTCCGTGACAAAAGTACCGTGCCAAATTCCTGTTTTTCTTGTAGTGTGGCTCGGCTAGAAACAGTGAGGTTGCTCATTGCAATGGTAGCTCATGGAAGTTGGGAGGTGCATCATATAGATGTCAAGTCGGCATTCTTACATGGTGAGCTAAGCGAAGATGTATATATATCACAGCCTCCAGGTTTTGTTGATGATCGCAGGCCGCAATTAGTATTAAAACTAAAGAAGGCACTCTACGGTCTACGGCAAGCACCTCGAGCATGAAACTACAAGTTGGACAAGAATGTAGTTTCACTTGGTTTTGAGAGGAGTCCACTTGAGCATGCAGTGTACAAGAAGGAGCATGATGGCTTAGTGCTATTGGTGAGAGTATATGTTGATGACTTAATTATTACAGGTTCAACAGTGAGTGGCATTATTGAGTTCAAGAATCAAATGAAGAAACTATTCAGCATGAGTGATCTTGGATTGCTGAGCTACTATTTGGGCATTGAAGTCAAACAATCATCTCATGGTGTGTCTTTGTGCCAAGCTGGGTATGCAGCAAAGATTGTTGAACAATCAGGTATGAAAGGTTGTAATCCTTGCCAAACACCCATAGAGAACCGACTCAAATTAAGTAAGAAGAGTGAAGATCCTACTGTAGACACAACCATGTACAGGAGCATTGTAGGGAGCTTACGATATTTGGTTAACATAAGGCCGGATATAGCCTACGCGTCTGGATTGTGAGCAGGTTCATGGAATCACCCACAACTCAACACTTGGCTGTTCTAAAGCATATTTTGAGGTATGTAAGTGGGACTTTAAATTTTGGTTGTTATTATGAGAAAAAGGGCAGCTTAGAGCCAAAGCTAGTTGGCTATTGTGATAGGGATTTAGCGGGTGATGTTGATGACCGCAAAAGCACAACGGGCACTGTTTTCTTCCTTGGTTCAAGTCTGATTACATGGTTGTCACAGAAGCAAAAGACTGTGGCACTTTCATCTTGCGAGGCAGAATATATTGCGGTGACGACAGCCGCATGCCAGGGTATATGGCTTGCTCGCTTGATGGCAGACTTACTGAAGAAGGAACCAGAGAAAGTTTAGTTGAAAATTGATAACAAATCAACTATATCATTGTGCAAGAATCCTGTCCATCATGAGAGGAGCAAACACACATTGACACAAAATATCATTTTATCCGGGAGTGTGTGGAGACAGGAAAAATTGAAGTGCAACACGTTAGCTTGGAGGAGCAACGTGCAGATGTGCTGACAAAGGCTCTTGGGCGTGTCAAGTTTCTTGAGATGAGACAGAAGCTTGGCATGAGAGAAGTGAAGGCACAACAACAAGATTAAGGAGGTGATTTGTTAGTGTTAATGTCGTTGTTTGTTTGTTTGTTTCCACGTTACACTTGTGTCCACATTTGCATGGGATTGTAGTGGAGTCATGTGTGTTAGTTCATGTTGAGGTTGTTATGTTTGTGTGCATAAGTTTAGGCCACAATACACTTGGTCGTGGGATGAAGCGACAAAAGTGGATCATGGCAGTGAGTCGGGCAAGTTGTTGACCCATTTGTTATATAATCTTAGAGTTTGTTTTAAAAAAATAATGAGAGAAAAAGGGAAATTGTTTTGAAGATTATCTAGTTGGTTCTAACATAGTATTATGATAAGTAGTGGAGTCCGACATCATGTGTCACGCCCCAGCCCAACAGCCGGGCCTACTGACAGACCGGCCGCATCCCAATGGAGCTGGGCCCCACTGGGTGCAAGGCCTCAAATGTCCAACCTGGTCAGAGTCAACCCCAACAGGCAACACAGACAGAAAATAATACAGGATTATAAATTCAAAAGCAATACCAGAGTTCATACTAGTATGGGCTTTAACAGCCCTACAATAGTCAGTACGACACAAACAGTTTATGAACCGAATATACTTAAGATACAAATCTCACTCACACGGGTAAAATACAGACAGCAGTCTAAAACAAGAAGTTCCACTCCAAGATAAACCCCGATCCTACGCTTGATCTTTTCCTGCGAAATGGGAAAATCGCAGAGTGTATGAGCCACAAAGGCCCAGTAGGATCACAGAGATAACAGATAATAATAACATTGCAGAATAATTATAATCCAGGCAGAAATATAGAAATGCTCAAAATACAGAAATACAGGAAATACGCGAAAACAGACGTGTACATCTCCCTGACTAATAACAGAATCAACAGCCGCAGCTGGATCTTCGACTGTGAAGTCGGAACAGAACAGACAGAATATCAACGGCCGAAGCCGGATCTTCGACCGCAGTCGGATGGTAGCGCTACTACAGAAGACATGTGCACATGGCTAGGACTTACTCCTCCTAGCTGGGTAATTTGCCAGGAATGGAGATGTACTAAAAACCACAGAAAATACGGAGTACAGACAGTATAATACGGAATAGAATACTTTACTCAGTAATTATCTTAAAATTAAATAAATAACAATTACAACATAGAAAACATAATAAATGCAATAATTAACAATTTTATACCATCCACCAAAAATACAAAGTTATAGTATACAGGTGCGAGAACCTACCTGGTTCCGAGCTACGAATGTGAAATTACTAAATCCTGCGAATTAAAGGTTCGCTAAAACCAACCACAAGCTTTAATTCCGCTGTTTAGATTGCGAACCTATTCACAAGATAAAAATACAACTGAGCTACAAACTAGGACTACTAATTCACAACGAACAGATAATTTACTCGTATTTATGCAATTACTTAGCAAAAGCTAAAACTATAAAGTTAACAGCCAAGAGTGTAATATGGTATTCTTCCTAATTTCAAATCAAAGTTAAACTCAAGGTGAAGACATTCTAATGAAGTTCTTTTCAATCTATTTAAACATGTGAAAATCATGCCAAATAAAGGTTTCCACCCAGGGTGAGAAGACATGAGAAAACACCAATTGCTTGTTCCGTAGTGGAATTAACTATGGCTCACTATTATTTCTACTTACAGGTAGACAAATGAGCAAGAAAAAATAATATTCTACAAATTTTAAACAACAATATCTGGAAGCAATGGTATTAACAAATGTGTTTCTCCCTGCGTTGCATGAGAACATAAAAGAAAAATTAGAAGATTACATCAGGGATGTAGGAGAAGATAATTTAAAACAAGTGGTTGACTGGCAGCAAGCACTCTAAAATGCTCCAATATCTATGTTCAGTGTTAACCCATACTGAAGGATTATTTGGATTTATGCTGTGAAACCATTCATATAAACAATAAATCAAATTGGCAAACTCTCTTTTCTTTTCTTTTTTTTTTTCCAACATGAAAACATAGAAGCAAGCAGCAAAAATAAACAATTGATTTGAAAACAGAACATGTTCATAGAATCAAATGGATGTCAGAGTTAACCATACAAATCAAAGGAAACATAACTTATAAATCAAAGAATAAGACCCAGGACTTTACGAGAAAACAAGAGATTTTCGGTCTTGAGAGAAATTCCCAACTAGGAAATACCTCTATCATGTGGCCATTAAATCAAGCAAGTACTTGAGTATCTTCAACAACAACACAACCACAGGCCAAGAGAAAGAGAAGTTGCAGCTGTCTTCTTCCCCTCGCCGGAGTTCTTCCCCTCGCCGGAGCTCCAAGAAACGGCCGGTTAGGTGGCTTGAAGGAAAGAAAGAAGAAGATGATGAAGAGGGTGATGAGGCCAGCTTCCTCTCTTCTCCAATAAATCAAGCTCTCAAGAAGGTGAAGCCATCTCTTTCAACCTCCGACCAGATCCGCAAATCCCGGATTAAAGAAGCTAACTACAGAGTTAACAAATGATTAAGGTTTAAACTAATGGTCAAACATTTTGACCATTACATCATGCATTGCATGCATGTCATGGAGTATGTAAAGATGGTTACATTTCCCATATGACAGCATCTGTGTGGCAAGGTTGTTAGAGAGTTAATGATATATATCCAATCGAATCAATAGAAAGGGCATGGTTAATCCTCTCTAATTTCTTCCCTCTTATCCCGATCATATCTTCTCTCTCTCTCTCTTTCTGTCTCTCTCCTTATTCTTCTCCAGTCTTTCTCTTCCTTCTCTCTATCCTCTATTTTCCAGTGGTTACCCGTTCATCTTACGAGGGCATCTCCAACCGTGCGCCATTAATGGCGTTTAACGCCATTAATGGCGCAGAATGGCGCTCCAATGGAACGCCATTCTTGTAGCCAAATCTGCATTTGGCTACAGTGCCACCCAAGAAATTGCTTGGCACTGTAGCCAGCTTTAAATTTTTTTTTATTTTTTAATTTTTATATTTATTAGTTTAATGGTTATTTAATATATTTTAGGTTATTAATTTATAATTTTAGTCTAATTTTAACCCCATAAAATATATACCATTATAAAATTTGTATTTATAATTTCATATTTTAATAAAATTAAATAATTATAATTTAAGTTTATATTTTTAATTAATAAAAATAAAAATTAGAAAAATAATACCAAAAATATAAATTCATTAAAATTAACACAAATTACGTGAACAATAAAATAAAAACACAGAAAATAACATAGATTGACATTGACAACAATAAAAAAACCACAACTCACAAAATATAACTAATGAAGTTGACAGTAGATGAGCTAATAGTCTGGTATGTTATCGCTACTTCCACCGATGTCGCCAAAAAACTCATTAAACATATTAAATCCAGAAGGGGGTGGCTGTTGAAAATGTCCTCTTCTCTGTAAAATTTCTTCTTGCTGTGCTTGTATACAAGCACGAATATTTGGATCGATGATAGAATTCAAGTCATTAAACTCATTGAATTTCTCTGTAAATTTTTTTTTTTATTATTATGTTTCAATTTTTATTGAAATTATCACAAATATTTTTATTTTATATTTAATAAATATTCATAACAAATACAGAAGATAAAAAAATAAAAGTAAAAACGAATTGAAAGATAACAAATATATAAATTGTAAATTATGTTTTGGAGTTAAAAATAGAGTTGTTGGTTGGAGAAACTTTTACTGTAGAAGCTGTATTTTTGAAGCTGAAAGCTTCAAATATAGAGTTTTGGGTTGGAGATGGCCTGAGCTCCGCATCAGTACGTCATTTAAGATATATTTAGATATTGATTGTGTCAAAGGTAAAGAAACATAGTAAATTAGTAGGGAAATAATATGAGCCTAACCATATAAGTACAAGGATTAAGTTTAAAAGAAGCATGAAGCATATATTTTAGTTATGCTAGTGATGCTCTAACAGGAATAGCTAGATATTTTATAGACTTGCTAAGAGAAAATAGATGAACATTCCATAAAATATTGTAATATAGAAGAAAATCAAGTAGAAAACTTAGAAAACTTCACTTAAACTTTAAGAAATGAATTCGGAGGATTACCCATTATTAATATTGGAGAAGAAATTGATTAAAAATATCAGCCAAGAATATAAGACTTACAAATATGTAACATGAAATATTTTGATGAAATATTTTGATAATTGTACCTTTCAATAATATTATTATAAGCTCACTAGCCACTTGAATAAAATATTTAGACATGTATTTCTCAAAAGATTACTATATCTCATAAACAAAGAGTTTTGAAGAAACTACATGACAATATAGGAAACAAATAAGAGATCAAAGACAGCCACAAATAAGATTTGAGTATGCAAGCATTAATAATGAAAAATTAAGAAATTGTAGTATACGTGCTCCTATTTTAAAAAGATATTTATCAGTGATACATCGAAAGAAGATATAAGGAACAAGATAAAAGAAAATACTCAAAAAAGCATTTTAACGAATTAATAAGAAAAATTATGATAAAAATAAAAAGTGGTTCAGAATGAAGACATTACGCAAAAAATGCCCGAAACAAGTAAAGAAAGCAACAATGAAAAATAAACTAATAAACATTGGAATAGATGAAGAATTAGGTAAAATAGAATTTTGATATACTCTGTAAGTTAGAATATGAAGATGAAATAATAAGTCTAGGGCCTAAAATATCTAACAGACTGATAATGAAACAAAATCCCGTCAATCAAGAGATTGATAATGAATGTGAATACGACTGATTTTGGAAGAAAAGATTAATTCAACCTCCACTTTCTAGAATATGATGAATAAAAATGGAATAAAAATATGAAAAACAAATCAAAGCCATCAATGTTAGGTGTTCTAGTTAAAGACAGTAAGGGCATCAAAACTATGGAACATAATTCATATGAAAATAATAAAGAGCACATCAAAATGCTACAATTCGAAAAACAAAAACAAAAAATGGAAGCAGCATATGGACAAAGAATGAATGAATTATGAAATCAAGAAAAAAACCAAATAATAGAGGAAGAAATAATCAAAGAGATAAAAAAAAAGGTTTTCATATTTAAAATGCGAGATATTTATGAAGAAGGAAAATTATTGGCAGAGGAAAAAGAAATCCGTATATATATTTGACTCAAAGGAAACGATAGATGGAATAATATTCATGTAAGAAACATGAACATTCACCATAAATCTAAATTATTCAATATCGCTAAATGATGCCAATATTGACAACAATACAGGTCTAGACTAGATAAATTAAAAAAATGCAACAAAGAAGAAAATATTACTTATCACATATAAAAAAATATCAGCCTTGACGAGGAACACTGGAACAAGATACCTTAAAAATACAAGATAGCATTCCAACAATTAAATAAATTAACTGACGTCGGCTTAAAAATCAATTCAATAAATTGCGTAGAGCCCATATTCGTACCAATTTTCGGTGCAAATGCTAGCTTTGCTTCATCATCATTTTTTTTTAAGCATATTTAACAAATTAGCCTTAAAAAGGCTAATTGGCTTCGCATAAGAAAAAAAGTTCCTGCTATGCATCCAAACAAACATTTATTCAAGAATAATCAATAGAACAAATTGCGCTCAATCAACTTGAAATACACAACAGGACGTTCACTTCCACAACACCATGGAAATGAAAACAAAAGCAAGGTGATATACCTTGAGTTTAGTTTGAACAAGCGCAACATAAGTTCCATCAAATGAAAAAAAATGCAATTAAGAGCATGAACAACAAACATTACAGAGCTATGGCTTCTAACTCAGAGAGCGCAAGTTTCAAATATATAAAATCCAAATATGTCAATCACGTGGCAGTCAACCAAGAATTTCGCAAAAGACGCAACAAATATGTTGCTAACAAAAGCAACAAAGTATACAATTGCAACAGTAACTCTGATTTTGGCAAAATCAACAAACTTTGGCGATAAATAGTTAAATGTCAAAAGAACCATAGGCAGAAATAACAGATTGTGAGACATCCATCCCCTTATCATTCTTATTTCCCCTGTTTGCTCAGACAAAAAACCAGAGACTGAAACATGAAATTATCTGCCTCGGGCAGAACAAAAAGCATCGTTTTGCAGTTATACAAGGTCAACTCTGCAAATTTTGCTTGACAAAGGATTGTTTGGTTCATGTACCACATTTTTACTGCTTGGCACCGGTCAAATTCCTGATGACATATGGCAAAATTCCGCCATGATTGTAATATGCAAGTTCCACCTACAGGCAAGAAATATTGAGATACTGGAAGCATGCAAGAGAACGACAGCAATTGTGTTAAAAATATTATTTACATATATTATTTTTTATCTTACCTCTGTGTCAAACCGTAGAGTGCATGTAAACAACTTCCCAGAGTCAGTCACTACAGTGACATCTTGACCAGGTTTGATGTCACTCACATTGCTCGGAAGATTGATTGTGTAACGCTCGTGACCAGTTAAGCCAAGGGTATCTGCGTCTTCTCCAGCCTTAAAACAGAGAGGAATTATGCCCATTCCTACAAGATTGCTCCTGTGGATTCTTTCAAAATTCTTGGAGATAACTGCCTTCACACCCTGCACCAACAGAACAAAACACAAGTTCATCAATTGTATGTTATGCAATTTCATGAAATGGATTGTGGTCCAAAGCAAAAGGCCTAGGCAAAAATTTTCTATGGCTTTTAGGAGGATGGTGATGAGAAAAGCCAATTCTATAAATAAATACCAGCAGCATTGGTCCTTTTGCAGCCCAGTCACGAGAGCTTCCACTCCCATATTCTGCTCCAGCCAAGATGATAGTGTCATGCCCCTTGCTTTTGTATTGCTGTCCAAAGCAAATAATAATTAATAGAGCTTGACCAAATATATTTAGCTTATCATCTGGATGCAATATATTCTTTTGTTTTTTAACAAAGCACTAAAATTTACCATGGCAGCATCAAAAACTGACAATTTCTCCCCAGTAGGAACATGAATTGTTTTGGGACCAACTTCTCCCTTCAACAGTTTGTTCACGAGACGGATGTTAGCAAATGTACCCCTTGCCATAACTTCATCATTACCACGTCGGCTTCCATATGAATTGAAGTCTTTCCTCTCCACACCACGTTCCATCAAATATTTTGCAGCAGGGCTGTCTTTGTGAATGCTTCCAGCAGGTGAGATGTGATCAGTTGTGATGCTATCACCAAGATTTAGCAAGCAATAAGCATCCTTTACGGGGTATGGACCAGGGGGAGACTGTGTCATATTCTTGAAATAAGGAGGCTCATGAATGTAGGTAGACGCTGGGTCCCAAGAGTAGAGGCTGCCAGAAGGCACAGACAGTTGGTTCCACATAGGGTTTCCTTTCGTAATTGATTCATATGTGCCCCTGAACATGTCTGGAAGGACACTAGATTGCACAACCTGAACAAATAGAAAGCTTGAGTTACTGCCTGTTCTCTAAATCATGCAGCAGCATCTATCAAGCATCAAGAGGCAAAATAGCTTACCTGCGCAATCTCATCATTTGATGGCCAAATGTCTCTCAAATAAACGCTCTTCCCATCTTTTGAGGTTCCAATAGGTTCTGTCTCAAAATCAATGTCAACCTGCACATTGACTTTCTAAATCAGTTACCCAAAAAAATATATGGCCCTTCAAACTAGTGCAAGATCCTGATTTTAAGCTTCTCACATGTAAAATTTTCACCAAGTAGAATGCAGATTAGAAGCATAGCAACAGTCATTTACAAGAAAATTAATTAGTAGCACACATCAAAAACAAACAAAAAACTATAAACGAAGGTGGTCTTGATAATATTTCTGCTTCTAAACATTGTTCCCTGCCAACCAAAAGTTTCAGATTTTCCATCTAAATTCTCAACCAAAAACCACTAATTGAAATCAATCATGACTGTTTAGGCACTCAAAATTGAGAATCATTATCCCTCACATGTGCAATCACACATCAAATAACTAAAGCCTAACAGAAAATAAATAATGCGACCACTCAAGAGATGATCGATGCTTATATACAACATAGGAAGGTTAAATAGAACAGTCATAGTCAATTGCGACAAACCGTGCCAGCAAGAGCATAAGCAACCACAAGAGGAGGAGAGGCAAGATAATTTGCTCTAGTTAAAGGGTGCACACGTCCCTCAAAATTCCTATTTCCAGACAACACAGCCGCAGCAACAATATCTGAAAGAATGAGATCAATCTAAGAAATGAAGATACACAATAAAAAAAAAAGATTTTCATGAGAATCAAAGCAAAATCACTTTGGTCATCTATGTTACCATTTTCAGAAATTGCAGCTGATACAGATTCATCAAGGTCACCAGAATTCCCAATACAAGTTGTACACCCATATCCAACAATATGAAAACCAAGCTGATCCAAATGCTTTTGCAAGCCACTGGAAAATAAATCCAAAGCAGAACATTTAAGGAATAAGAGGCATAATAATAAAAGTTTAATTTGGAAAATTAAATTTGTGAAGCGAGGCAAAAAACGAAAAAAATTTGACTGCCTTTCAGATATCTAGATATACCTTTTATCAAAGTATTTTTGAACTACTCCAGAACCCGGAGCCAAGCTTGTCTTAATCCATGGTTTCACCTGATATATCAGAAAGAAAAGAGGAAAAAAATCATCAGCTACACAAAGGCTGATACACAATGACACTCCTTGACCTTTGAAATCCTTGAACAAGGCAGCCATTAAGATCTAACAATTCAGTTTAACACAGTGAGACCTCTTTGTTTAATCATTAAATCAAGTTAAGGAAATACAGTAGACAACATTAAAAACTATCATGACGCTTTTTGACAATTGGAGACACTGACCCAATAATAGGAACCTATTGAGGCATACAATTATTCAAATCATCATCATCAAGTGTAAAGTACCAGTTACCATGAGTGACCCAGAAAAATAATAAGAATGAATAAAATAAAATTTTAAAAAAAATCATGAGTGAAAGTACAAATGATGCTTAGAGATGAATTTTTCCAACCTCAAGGCCAAGTTCACAAGCCTTCTTGGCAACCAAAGCAGCCCCAAGCATCACACTAGGATTTGAAGTGTTGGTGCAACTGGTTATGGCAGCAATCACAACATCACCATGTTTTATTTGTGCTGGTGCTCCACGGAAAGAGAAGTCTACAACTTTATTTTGAGATTCTTTTGGTACAGCAAAACCCTGCAACATCATATAAGCTCTAAGTTGAGAACAGGAATGTGTTTACAATCCGGAAAAGTCAGAGGCTAAAGTTTTTTGCAATATTAACATCATGATCTTTTTCCCTTAATAATTTAGTTAAAAAGGAGAAATTAAAAAAAATTTAAATATTGTTGGCAGAATACAAGGAAGCATGGCTTAAGAGGCTCAAAATTAAAGGCAGGGCTTGTTCCATCTAATAAAGTAATTCATATAGAGAGAGTGAGCTAGTTCCAACTTCAAAACTAAATTAAACATTAAAATAGCAGTCCATTTTAACAGCAGGATTACTCAATTGACCTATGCAGTTATCTATCTTTATCATTGTTCTCTAACATCTTCTGGACACCTTTCTTTAGGTTCACAACATCTAACTCAAGTCTTCTGACCAGATTTTAAGGGTTTATCAAGGAGATATGGCAAATAATCTCAAAAAGGAAAACATTCAATTTGACAAAACAATTTTGTATCTCAATGAGTAAATCTAGGCCTTGAAAGGCAATTCCCATGGAAAGGAATTTAAAGCGGTAAGGTTAGGGATGGCAAAAGAAGCAGAAACCATCTACTTTATGCGGTGTAGTGATTCACTTGACACAAGACCAATGCTTCCCAAATGCCTTTCAAACGTTAATGAATATGCAAACTAGAAGCACGTAAAAATATTTGGGCATTAACTTCTTCAGCTATCCTCGACCTTTAAAGGCTATCCTTAAAAGGGAGAAGCAGAAGGGGAAAAAATTTTAGGAAGAAAATAGATGTGATTAAGCAAGTCTATGGTATGATAAATCTATGTGACCCTCCAATACCATGCAACAGAATAGATATGCTGCACAAGTTTGCGTTTAGTCCTCAAGGAGATGCCCCAGCAGTTTCAATCAAGTGTATATTGCTTGCTGATATACAGATGAAAAAAAAAAGCAAATTGGCAAGGTTAAATGAATCAAAGAATAACAAAGTTCCATAATAATAGCATTTTCGCCAGATGTCTAAGTAATAAAGCATGCTGATCCAAATTTAGGCAGCTGGCCACGTGACCAAAGTATAGTATCCACCTATGAATGGGGCGTGCACTTCATACCTCACTTAAGGAAGACATTATCAAAACTACTACCGAAGACATATAGGAAGTGTAGCATCAGACAACTGTACCAAAACACGGGATATAATTTGAAAAATAAAGCACAAAGTATGCGTTCAGCTCACCTTAAATCCTACTTTATTGTCCAAGCAAGAATGCCAATCCGCTTTCATTTCCTTCAGTGCAACTCGATCATGAGGCCTGATGTGGTTGAATTTTCAAACATCAATATCATCCAACAATATAAACTGAATTCATACATGACTATGCTTGCTTTTGCAAGCCAGCGCAAAGATGGAGAGTTGTCAAACGTTCATCACCTTTTAGGTCCTGATATACATGGTACCACATCTTCAAGATTCAATTCCAAGTAAGATGAGTACACACTTTCTGTCTGGGGCTGCATTCAAGAAGTCAAACCACATTTGAAAATAAAATAAAATAAAATAACAGAAATTGTATATAATAAATCCATAAAAAGTAATCCACAAATTAGTTAAAGGTAGAATTACCTCACTGTAATCAACGAACATCTTGTTCGCCCGTAAATAGGACTCAATCATTGCAACCTAAAAGGCACAAATCCATCAGTGTCTTCTTCCATCATTAATTAGCAAGTTAAAGTTCAGCAGTGACATACAGTTTCATCACTTCGGCCAGTCAGTTTCAAATATTGCATGGTAACATGATCCACAGGGAAGAAACCCATTGTTGCTCCGTATTCTGGTGACATGTTTGCAATAGTAGCACGATCTGCTAAAGATAATTGACTCATGCCTTCACCTGCAAGTTTAAAAGTACAGTCTAAGATTCAAAATCAACTCAATCCATTCACCCATAATAACAGATGCTGAAAGTTAAGTTGCTCACCATAGAATTCCACAAACTTCCCCACCACACCATGCTTTCGAAGAATATTGGTCACTGTCAAAACTAAGTCAGTAGCAGTCACCCCATTGTTCAACTTCCCTGATAACTTGAAACCTACAACTCCGGGTAGCACCATGCTCATTGGCTGCATAGAGGTCAAAGAGACAAACAAAAGGCTCATACAATAAAAAATACCGAGAAGAAATTTCCACTTGCTACAATCATCATGAAAAATATTAAAACACCTCCAAAATCAAACATTTACCAAAAGGAAAAGCACAAATATAACACTAAAGAGCTAAAAGCCAAAATAAAAATTCATTTACCTGGCCAAGCATTGCTGCTTCTGCTTCTATTCCACCTACTCCCCAGCCAGCAACACCTAACCCATCTATCATAGTAGTATGAGAGTCAGTGCCAACCACACTATCAGGATAAAGCATCCCCCCATTGTTGAACACAACACGGCCAAGATATTCTAGGTTCACCTGCAACCAAAAAAGAAAAGAGAGAATTTTTTAAGTGCAATAAGAATGCATGATCCCACAATTGCTATATTAGTCTATAACTATAAATTTTTTTACCACAACCTTGAATTTTAGGTTAAAGACAAACCTGGTGTACAATACCAGATCCTGGTGGGACAACAAGCATATTGTTGAATGCATTGGATCCCCATTTCAGAAATGCAAATCTTTCTTTATTGCGGTGGAACTCAAGTTCCATGTTTGCCTGAACCGCATTTTCCGATCTGGCCACATCAACTACGACTGAATGATCAACAACAAGATCAACTGGAACCTGCACATAAAATTGGTTGAATATCGCATCCTTACAAGAAAATGAAAAAGAAGAAATGATAGGAACTCAAGGAACAGTCATCGCATTTTAGAATTTTTGAGCCTTAGCATTGTCACCCCACATTTGTAAATTCTCACTTGTAAACAGAAATTTTGTGAGGACTTGTATGTTAGGTTGGTGGGAATTATCACTTCGCAAAGATTGTAACAAGAAAAATTTACTTCTCAACAGAACTCAGTCACTTAAGAATGTAAAAATCACAAGTCCTAAAAGGAAGAATATGAATGTTAGGTTTAAGACGCTAAGCAGATATTTAAATTCTTTAATATTTACTTCATGCAAAAATGCAGGATCATGGAAAGTGTTCAAGTGAACTGCTGTCCAAATTGCTGCATTATACACAAGTCACCATGTCAAAACCCTTAGACGACTGTAAAACAACGAGTAAGGACTTCAGTCATATGTGACCATCGTAAAAAATAGGGTCTAACCTTTATAAGAAGCTAAATAAATAAAGAAATTACTGCTTCGGTTGCTCATGCCATTTTGCACTGTTTAGAAATATACTCTGAGGATATATGTCGAGCTGCAACATTTCTTACGTCTAGCAAGACGTTGAGTGGTGAAAAAATTATGATAATTTTATATGACAAGAAACGCAAGGCTAATTTCTATTTGCAAAACAAAGACCCTTTTTAAACACTAAACTGGTGTTTAGTTGAATGTAATTCTAAATGCAATGGATTTGTAATTACAATATAATTAGAAGTACCTGGATTTTAAAATTCAGTGAAGTCAAATCTAATATTTGGTTGGATGTTTCTGAAAATACTGTATTATAAGATTTAATTTTATTTTAATAATTTTAAGTACATATCAATTACTTTAACTATTAAATTTAAATTTATTAGTAAATTTATTAAATTTTTATTATATTTTAAAATTTTGAATTTAATTATTAACTCCACAAAAAAATGAATCTCTAAGATTTCATCCATTTTTAACAAATTTTTTAATAGTTTTAATTATGGTACTAATTATTAAATAAATTATTAAACTTATTATTAAATTTTAAAAGTTTCTCACTATTCATAAATGGTTTCATAATATTTGGTTTTCCTTAATTAGTTACATGTAAGTCACATGTGAGTGAGTAAAAAGATAAAGGATTTGGTTTTACGGCCAAATTAACCATAAAACCAAATCCCTTATTGGATGTAATCTGAGTTACATGAGCTTTTAAAATCCTATGAACCAAACACTGGATTTTCAAAAATCCAGTAACTCAAGTTACATGTAACTCCAAAACCCTCCAAACAAAGTTACCTAATAACATCTGCAAGGCTTTTTGCTATATTAAGCATGCTAGTGCTACAAAATAAATTTCAACCTTCATGAGGAGAATCATTGGAAACCACTATTTCAATTATTGATGCCATGTTTATATGTTTTAGAAAATATAAGAATTTTGTGAAAGTTCAGTGTGCCAAAATAAGGATTATTTCAATTTTATTCAGTTTATAACTACAAAACAATGTTGGCTAACTTAGGAATTCAACTTGACTATACCAACTCTTGAAATTTGACTCATTTGAGTCAAAACTCTTTAACGTGTGAGAATTGATGTTAATTATTATTTACCTAAAGAAATGTTTAAAATTTTCAAATTAAGAAAATTATGTAAAAGATATGTTTGGGTTAAATAAAGTTAAATTGGTAGATTCTAATTTTGAGAATAAAATCTTATAAAAGAAAGTACATTGATGGGTATAAATTTTTATAATCACAAACATTTAAGTATTCGAATTTTGAAATGCTTCAAAATTCATTCAGCTTCCAAATCCTAATGAACTGCTCACTTTCTCCATTTTCCCTACCACTAGACATCACCTTATTATTGGAATCCATTGTTCATTCTACTCCACTAAAAAAAAAAAGTTCATTTTCATCCCCTTGACTAGATAGCTTTATTCATTTTAGTTTTTATGTCAATCACTGCTTTTAACACCACCCAACAAATATTAACATATCAAACTAGGGTGCCACTACGTACGATGTGGTCCCATATAGACAATATATATATATATATATATATATATGTTGCATTAGCTAAAGAGAAAAGATAAAAACTTTTAGAAGATTACCCATCAACAACATAAAAACCAAATAAAACATGATTTTCCTTGTAGGTATCCATATCAAATGTCACATCTACCTAATTGAAAATGGTAATAACAGTTGAGTGGTAACAGTCATGATGACTTTTGACAAGACTAAAAAGAACAAAGTCCTCTGGTTGAGAAAATAAAATTCTACTTTTATTTTTTTGTAAAATCAAAAAACTAAGGACCAATAGTGGCCTTAAAACATTATATATTGTATGTTTTGTCTTAAAAAATAGATTCCAGTGGGAAGATGCTCGGATCGAAAGATCTCTATTAAATTTTAAGTTACATTTGTTGTTGAAACAACCAGCAATAGGCGAGGGGAAGCATCGCCTTGCATGGCACATCTTGGGGCGTGCTCAAAACAAGCACAACGCAACAATCCCATGCCTATGCTTAAGATGATGCCCTTGTCCTAAGGGTCGAGGCTTACCATGACCGACATAGCAAGTAACCCTGTCTGCCATGCTTTACATCTCTGTCCCATTATGCTTCCTTCCCTCCCCAAAAGAAAATTATAAAAATGTATCTATATATCATATTTAAATATTTTTTAATAAAATATGTGAATATGTCTCATGTATATCTACAATCTTAAAATGAAAATTAAATATTGCAGACACACATACATGTAAGTTTGGAATATTGTCTTCATTAAAATTCATATTATTTAGCATTCACAAAAGTGACAATTAGTTTTAGTTTTAGATACAAAATTAGTTTAAGATATTTCTGAAAATACTTCTACATTTCACTTTTTTATTATCTAGATTTTCTTTTTTGAAGTTTTATATATTTTGATTTTTAAATAAAAATTTAAAATTAAATGGACCGGCGTGAAACAGCACATGCCCAACGTGTTCCACGCCATGCCCATGCTGGGACCCCCAAGATTAGTGGTCCATGCCCGCCCAAGACAGGTGGAAGGCAACGGTAATGATTGATGACCTTACACTTGGTCATTGGGCGAACATTTCAACATAGGCCAAGCCACGAGGACGCACAGCTGCGTGGATTGGGTAGAGAGCAGCTTGCACTTGTCATGTGTTGTGTTGTGACCAAGAGCGGGTGGAATATCCCGCACGATCATGTGTTGAGACCGTGAGGCGCGCGCGAGCTGGACTGTGGGTGTGCGCGTGACCGATGAACGCTTGGGGCAGGCGCGCCCATACCAAGAGTCAAGTGTTGCAGATTTAGATTATTTAAAGTGTGGATCTCTAACACGTCTAAGCGAGGCAAAACACTTGATCATACCGAAAGCATATTCCGGATTTGCCAAGGGTTTATGCAGGCATATGCAAGTGGGCATACGGGCGGGAGTGTGGTCAAACCAAGGGCAAGGATGGCACGCAGTATTACAGCGCGTGACCGGTACTACTGCGCGCTGTGACCAAGGATGGCTGGTTAAAGCTACAATAACGTCGGAAGACAATGCAAACTAAGTGAAAGTCCAGGACTTCACGCCAGACCTATATTGGGCATAAGGCTCAATGAACCTTGGGGAATTGAGGTAGCTCTTGTATTAGGGTCTATTGTGTCTTTAGGAGGAGACAAGGCCTCTTGGTGTTGGTTTTTGGTCATAGTTGTAAACTTTTCTTAATCTAAGAGAGTTTATGTTTTTCTCTCTAAAATGGGACTCTTATATCGTGTTTCTCATACCGTGAATGTTTTCTGGTTTTGTTCGCTTGCTTTCGTATGCTGTGCTTGTGATGTGAATAAGAGTTGACTACTGTTATTCTTGCAAAAAAGACTGACCTGTCGCTTGGTGCGTGTCAGGTGCCGCACGGCCGAAGATGATCGGTTGAGACCGTGACAGCAACCCTAGTGCCTAAGGGATTAAATAAAAACTTTTCGTGGTTCAAATTGGCTACAATCCTCTCATTTGTTTTGCTTAAAATAGCAGAATTGTCCTCCAATGTGATTTGCTAAAGAGCTCAGAAAATATTGAAAGAAAACTAAAAGTTAAACAATAAATGAACTTACAAGTGGATTGATTTTGTTTGAATCACCACCAAGCTTATTCATAGCATCCCTCATGCAAGCAAGATCCACAACAGCAGGAACACCAGTGAAATCCTAAACAGAAAAGGAAAGCAAAACCAAATCAGTCAAAAAATAACAATAAAATCCATTAGTCCCAACTTTTTGAGGTTAGCTACATGAGTCCTTAATTCCACATTGCCTTATCAAGGGCCAAGAGATTTGATACATCAATGAAAAAGAAAGTAAAATAAATGAATAATTAACCTAGCTCAGGAATTCTTCTTGAGCTATCATCATTAATAGAAAAAAATCTGAAAAGCATCAAGCCAGCAAATTTAAGTTGAAGAACAAAAATTAAAAACAACACAAGCTTGGACAAGCCAAACTTCCTTGTTCACGGTCAATGCTTAAATCCTTCTGGAAATAACAAATTTCATGATGAATCAACATAAACTAGGAAAAAACAACTTCCTTGTTCAAAGTTGACGCTTAAATTCTTCTGATAGAATAAATTCCAGTATAGGTTGAAGAATCAACGCAAGCTGGGAAAAACAAACTTCTTTTCAGAACAATTTTCAGTGCATAGTGTGGTAATTTTAACTTTTTAGAAGAAAAGACAAAAGGTAAAGATAAGAACCCCACAAATAATGCGACCTCGACCGTTCAAATTGTTAAAAGACTTAACTGTCTAAGGTAATAAACAAAAGAAAGCAGTGAATGTTAATGGTAAACGAGGCGGCCTCACCCAGAACAAAAACTCCCAATTCAAAGACCCTTTCCGGACAAAAGCGACTACAGTTCATCAAATCATATAAAAACCAAACCACAGATCTCGGGATACACTCAGACTTCAATAAAGGTGAATAATTTGAGATAATTTCCCCCAAAAATATATGAATTTATTAAAAATACATAAATCTTAAAAAAGAGAAAGATAAAAAAGGTCTTAATGAAGAAATGACATAGAATGAGGGGGATAGAAAAGGGGAACCTGAAGGAGAACACGAGCGGGCTTGAAGGGGATTTCAACCTGCTTGGGAGAAGTCTTCTCCCAATCCAATATCTTCTCCACATCCTTCCCTGTCACCTGAAACTCATCACAGTTCCTGATCGCCGATTCCAGCAAGATCCTGATCGAGTACGGCAATCTATCTGCTCCCCACCACCACCAAAAAACTCAAATCAAATTCCCAAAAGGAAAAAGAACAACACATAAAATTAAAAGATCCAAAAGAAAAGCAAACATAATTCAACCTATCCTAGGATCATCCAGCGCCGGCAAGCTGTAGTACTTCCCAAACTCCCCACCCCCGGGCTTCGCAAGGCTTGTCAAGATTCCCTCATACGAGTTCTTTGTCGCTGTAAATCAAAACCAGAAAAAGAGAAAAATATCAAATCGGATCTCCAGAAATCAAAACCCAGAAAAAGAGAAGATAAGATAGATCATCACCCATAGAAGCGAAACGGCGCTCAAAACCGCGAGCTAGGGCAGCAGACGATCGGATCTGGGCGCGATGGCTGAGCGGAGAACGACCACCAGCCTGGTGGCGAGGAGGTGGAGGAGAAGGAGAAGAAGAAGAAGAAGTGAAGGGAGACCAGAGAGGCCTGGCAGCTGCGGCAACGGCGGCGGACGAGAAGGAAGAGGAGATTCGAGAAGACGATCTGGTTAGAGCACCGATCAGCGCCATTACCACCCTAATATAAAATCCATACTATAATAATATTATATAAATATAAATATGATTATTTATTTATTTATTTATTTGGTAGTTTAGGAATTATATTTATAAAAAGAAAAAAAGAAAAAAAGGGGCAGGGATGGGGAGGAGGAAGGAGACGAAGAGGAACAGTGAGAAAGGGAGGATTGAAGCTCGATAGAGATTCGAGAAGGTCAGCGCGGTCTGGGTTGGAGGATGGGCTAAATAGGAGCACAAAAGAGGAGTGTGGGAGCCACGCGTTGGGATGGGAGTCGGTTGGGGGCCCACTTGAGTACCAGTCAGCGGACTTTGATTGGTTGGGTGAGAACGAATCAAACTGGTGCGGGGCCCATTGCTGTTGTGTGGAGCCCACGGCTGTCGCTAGTGGAAAGAAGAGAATTTTGATTTGAGTTTTTCAGGGAGGAGTTGGGCACTGGGCTTCTTACACTTTGAGTTTTAAAAATTGGCATTTAATAATCATAGTTTCTTATTTCAAAATACTAATATTTTTTACAGAAAAATAATTAATACTCTCCAATACTTTATATATTATTCTCAAATAATTTCTCCCAATTTTACTATTTCTAAAATATTTTTTTATTATTTTTTCACAATAAATGGAGGTGGAGATTATGTTACCTAACCGGAGAATGCATCAGTTTACCATATTCCAATAAACAGATTTCCTGGCCAAAACATTGGGATGTAAGCGGGAGATCCTTACTTTTCCGAACCACCTCCCCATCTTTTTATTGTTATAAAGTCTTTGGAGATCACTTTCTTCCGCATTTGTCCTCCTTTGTTGGTTTTGTAGTGCCTACGAGTTCTTTGCAGGGGCTTCCTTTCAACACTTTTTGGCGATTCCAGCCGAAAGGTGAGAAGACGACCCTCGGTGGCCATTCCAGGGTGTTGTGTGGTTATTACTTTTTACATGGTCATTTTTTGTTTCCTGTGTATTATTGCTTAGATTTTGTGTATTATTCGAAAGTGTTTGCTGTGTAGTTGGCAATGTTTTTCGTTGTAGTTGTTTAGTTGATGTGTATTGTTTTTTGCTTGTTGTGGCCGTTCTTTGTATATAGTGTATTATCACTTAGTTTCTGTGTATTAATCGACATTGTTTGTTGTATTATGTGTATTGTTTCTTGCTTGCTATGTATTTTAAGATTTCAACCTTTCATCCCTTCACTGATTACATGCATTTTTTAGTAACAAAAGACGATAGAGACCTTTCTAGTCAACGCAAGATGATACCTGGCCCCAGTCATTGAAACATTGTCTGAGTTGAGGAAGCTGATGAACATTCAGCATTGGGAGATTCTCCAGTCAACGCCTTTCGCCATTTGATTGATGTTGCACCAGTGATGTAGGAGCAGGGGATTCTAGACACTCTAATGTAGGTGTACGACGACAACAAGCAGCGATTTAAGAAATCTGAAGGCTATCTGTCGTTTAAGGCAACAGACGTCACCCTCATTCTTGCCCTCCGTTGCGACGAAGATATCGTCTTTTTCAAGCACGAGAGAGTGAAATTCCAATTTGAGCAGAATTTTTTGAGCAAGATGCATAACCGACATCGTGATGCGATTAAGAAAAATTTGCTGAAGCTTGTTCGCATCGAAGACGGGGAGGAGAAGACATTTGTAAAGCTCCTCGTCATCTGCCTTATGACGACTGTATTCTTTCCCAATACCTCTCTAAACGCGCCAACATTCGCAACACAATACGTTGATGACTTGGCGAATCTCGGAAGTTATTGATGGGCGTGGGTTGTTCACAAATGGTTGGTGGATGATGTGCCCTCGACGGCCGCCCTTGTGCAACTTCATTGCAAGGAAAAGCACAATGCTATCGACTGCTTGAAAGGTTGCGCCATTACCCTAGTCATCTGATTCTATGAGGTAGCGGGCAATGTGAAGAAAATGAGGACGGGATAAACACCTCGGATAATGTTCTACAGAGAGACGAGTTTCATAAAGTCAACGTCTATCATCCCGCTTTTGAAATCACTCGAAGGCAAAGATCAAAGAAGTGAGTTTTTTTGCTAAATCGTACATTCCTCTGTAATATTCTATCTTCGTGTGTAATATTCTAACTTCCTGTGTAATACTATCTTCCTGTGTAATATCGCCGCTTCCCGTGTAATATCTTCGCTTCCCGTGCAATATCTTCACTTCCTTTGTGATATTCTATCATCCTGTGTAACATCGTCTTCTTGTGTACTATCTTTGTTTCATGTATATTATTATACCTTCTCTACCAAAAATAGTTCCCATGTACTTGTCCTTTTTTTGTATATGTTTTAGATTATATATGCACAATATGCTGACGATTTTGTAAATTTTGCGTGTCTGCTTCGTAGTTTTCCAAACTTGTAGCTGCCAACGATGAGGAGGTTGCATTGGTCGGTAGTGGCAGTGAAGACACCCGCCCGCAGACCACTGAGGGAGCTTCTAAAGGGGACGACATATGAAAAGCTCTCGAAAACCAACACGCGAGGAAGCGAGAAAGTGAGGTCGGTCGCACTCCACACCCAACCACCCCGACGAAATCAGTCTTCTTCCGTCATCCACCCTGGCCGATGTTTCACAGGGTAACGATGGCATGCGACAAATGTTACAACTTCATGCTCGCATGGACGAGCGTGACGCCAGGATGCAAAAAGGCGACAAAGGGCCAGCTCCAGGTCACCACCTCTAGGGTATAGTACAAGTGTGGAACTAACAACAGCCCATCTTCCTCCATCCTCAAGTCATTTCCCCACTTTAGGTTGAAGGTTCAAAAGGGTGGCAAGTGCTCGGAGAAGTTGCCCTACACAACACACTATGGAGACCACTGGCGATGAGGAGACTCCTGCCCCTGAGGATGTTGCACCCTTCTCAGAGTTGGAGATTCCTCCAGCAGCAGTTGCCCCATCTGTCCCCATCGATGACATCCTGGCCACCAAGGACCCTTGCCTCGAAATACCAACAACTGCTATCCCCCTCCTACTCCCATTAGAACCTTTGATGCTCCAGAGGCTCCATTGCCCGAGGAAGTTCCGCTGCCATCAACCACCAAAGGCGGTAGAGCGGACACCACCCCCAAGCACAGAACGCAACGCACGGCTGCTCTGGAAGAAATTTAAGCCAATCAGGATGATTTGTCCCCGGAGAGGCCTTATCCATAGCGTGACCCCACGAAGAAGACACCACCAAAGAAGGCTCCACAGAGGAAGATGCCATCGAAGCGGGCTCCACAGAGAAGATCCCCTCCACCGAAGAAGGCCCCTCGGAAAAGGGCCCTACAGAAGAAATAATCCACACGACCAAAATTCTGCTCAACAGAGACATCAAAAGTGGGAGAGAAAGCGTTAATCATCGTTGACGTGCTACTAAAGTCCCTCTCCAGGTTCCAAAAGGATGAACCAAAAGATGGCCCGCTTGCGTTAGTACTATATGATGGTACAGTGACCGCCACAGAGAAAGAAAAATTCATAAGAAGCCAGCAGCAATGTTCCTCCCCAAGAAGAAAAACTACGTAGGATTTGGAGGGCTAAACCGAATGGATCAAGCAACTATCTCTATATACTTGAACACACGTGTTAACGGGTAAGTATTCTTCCTGTATATTATTTCCAGTTCTGTGTATATCCGCACTTCATGTGTATAATACACATTTCCTGTATATAATACACACTTCCTTTATAATATTGTCTAATGTGTTATATTCCTGTGTAATTATGTGAACAATAATATCATTTAAAGGGATGATTACGGGTACACGACCCTTGAAAGCCTCTACGCCCTCCTTGAAGGCAAAAAGCAAGTCCCCGATGATATCGTCATTGTCCTCATCCTCATAATCCGAGAAGAGCTGATGGAAGATCCAAGGGCGTTCATGAAGCACGCGGTTATCATGTGGCCACTTATGCTTGCTTTGCAAAATATGGAATACGCGGCTAAGCAGGAGCTATACATGATGGAGGATGCTATGTACCTGTACACACAAGCCGAAGTAATAATTATGCCAAATCATCTACAATGGACATTACCATCTGCTCATCCTTGACATTGAGCACCTGAAGTATGCCCACTATTCATCTCTTCAGTCGCGCACTTACGACGCCGACGTTGTAGCCATGGTAAGAGACTTAAGCATTTTTTTGGACCTTTCATCCCTTATCTTTTTGACATGTTCCCTTGATGGTTAATGTATCCCACATTTCAGCGAGAGCTCTATGAAATGGCCCTCGAGATTCATACGGGGACCAACACATTTAAAAACCTCCCACTGGAGCATATACGTGACTGCCCCAACAAGCCCGGAACCGTTAATTCCCAGCTTTTCTCGTACGCTATATGAATCAAATAGTTCTGGGGACCTAATTCGGAGTTCATGTTTGTCATCTCTTAGCTTGTTACTATCAGGGATCGGGTATATTAGGTCCGCATATGCACGACGATACCATTCGACTGTGAAGTAGTCGTCTATGTAACAGTGGCCATTCGTGTCTGTCTGATAATCACCACTTCCCATCTTTTGCAGGAGAACTTTCGGATCTGGAGACTGACTGCGCTGTTATGCTCATCAACAACTTCATAGTGTTATCACAGGATCGACCCACCAGCAGAGAATGATTGTCGTCGACAAGTTATTCAACTTTCTTGCATATTTCAGGGCAGAGGTATGTGTCCCACCTTTTTTATTGTTCCCGTCTTTCTGCTAGCATAGTCATCAGTTTAAATCTATGAATAAACACACAATTTACAAATAATAAATAGGAACTTGATATATTACACAGGAACTTGGTATATTACACAACAACAACAACAACAACAACAGATATTAACAATGCATTAGGATACGCACTAACGAGACCAACCTTATGGAATTAACCATGCTCGTTACCTGTAGATGTCGCGCATCTTTAATCCAGGCGTTGAAAGACTCCGCGACGTTGGAGTACATCTAGCTCCATCCCACACCTTTGAACAAATAGTTCGACCAGTGGTAAACGTTGGACTTGTGGGTGCAAGTTTGCTGACTGCATCATCGAACTCCTTCGATGTGTAAGCGTACACAATTTTGATGATTACTGCCCAACACTACTCTCTCACTGCTTTCCTGAGTCTAGTATTGGACTTCATGAAGTTCACCTCCAGATGCCGTAGGTAGTAACCATGCGGCGATGAGGGAAGACACATGCAACCGTGTTGACTAGTCCCTTGGATCGATTTGAGATAAAAATTATAATCTTATCGTAGTCATCTTTACCGTACAACGCCTCCTCGAGAGTTGTAAGAAGCCATGTCCAATTCACATTACTTTTGTTGTCGATGATGGCAAATGTTACTTGAAACAAGCCCTCATTGGCATCCTTTCTTGTTACACCTAACATAACCCCCACAGTATTTTCCCAGCAGATGAGTTCCGTTAACAAAAGCAATGGCCTGTACCCCTGCTTGAACCCCATCAAAGAAGACCAAAAAGAGAAGAAAGCATGCATAAAGCGTTCCCCGTCGTTTTTGATGGTGACAACGCTACCCGGATTCATCTTCGCCACTTTGTCCGCATATTAGATAAACAACTGGTAACTACTAACCACGCTACCATGAATGGAGGCCCTGACGATCTTCTTCCCCATCCATGAATGTTTGTACTATAGATGAACACCATGGTCCCTTAATATGTCTTTCTAAATGTCAACAGTTTTATATAACGGCCGCTCCTTCAGTTTTTGCACACGGTCACAAACCTACTTCTTAACCTGAGAGGCGGCTACATTTCCATCTTTGGATGCATGCACTTGCCACTGGTATTCTGGAGCAGCGCACCTGATAGTCACCCGAGTTTCATCATTTTTTGCAAAGACAAAGTCAAAGTTTTATCTTATAGCGGTACTAAGTAAGGCATCTTTGAATTGGTCTACACTCTTAAAACGTTGGTCTACTTTCAATGTCGATCCATCATATGTTTAGGAACAGCCGGCAATACTAAGCGCTCTAGCAAGAAGTTGTTGGGAGAGAAAAGTATTTAAGTCCGCGTTCATGCTTTCGGAGAACGACTCCCTGCTAGGTGATAGATATTACAAATGAGAAAACAGTTAACAAACGACATACAATACACAAAAGACGAAAAAACTAAACATAACACATAATACACAAGAACCACGAATTTTACAAGGGACATCTGTGTAATACACAAGAACAAATAGCAATGCACACGAAAGCAAAATAATACACACGAAAGTAAAGTAATACACGGAAAAGCTTTTCAGAACACACAAAAGAAAAAGTAAACAGCATAAGCACTCGATGGTGTATTACGATGGGATCAAGGGCAACGAATTTCCAACCACTGAGCCACTCATGTCCTCGACGGTGATGTCAACGACAGCCTTATTAAAAATGTGATATATATGATACATACGTTGGAAGTCCGCATCCGACTCAATATGGCAAAGCATTTTGTATAAGTATGGTGCCACGAACTTCACTCTTACCTAAAAACGTCCAGTGCCTAACACAGATATATCTCACCCATTACTGTCTTCCATGAGCTTAAGATGGTGAATTGAAGCAAATGTCCTTCTCCTTTGTACCGCACCATAGCCCAAAAAGTTTTCGTTGATGATGAATAATCACAAAAGATTTTGAAAAGCTCGTAAGGTTATCACACCGGGGGAACCACTCCTACTACGAAAATGAAGATGATAAAAAACATAAGAATAAGAGAGAAATAAAAGAACAAAAACAATAATAAACCAGTCGAAGCTTTACCAAGAAGCCCAATAGGAGGAGATGAAGAAGATGAAGAAGAACAAGATGGACAATAAGAAGGAGAACAAAATGAAAAGCTTTTGACATGGAAGCGTCTTTGGGATTGCCTCCGTACACCAAACTCAAACCGGATGTGACTTGGCGGGAGAAACTAAATCCGTCATTTGTTTAAACTCACAAGGGCATTTTAAGCAACTTACATGGTTTTAACTGACGGAATTGACGACAGAGACTTCAACGAAAACGGCTGAATAAAGGAGGGACTAAATGGAATATCAGATAGTTAGAGGGACTGATCAGGAAGAATGAAACTATTTAGGAACTTATAAGTAATTTTTCTTTTTTTTATTATATAATGATCATGAAATTTAATAAATGTCTCCACTCTTGAGTTAAAATAAATTATTTAAAAGATTCAGACAAATAAAATATAGGTAGAAATTAGCACAAGTATACTATTTATTTTCTATAATGTTTGTTTAGTCATTAATATTTTGATAATTAAATAGAAATTAAGATTTTTTAAATGCTTTATCTAAATATTTGTAATATAATATAACATAATAACATTATATAGAATTTAAATATTTAAAATATATATATTTGGGGATCAAGATAAGGCGGGGAGGATATCCTTCATCATCTCCCTCATTTCCGAAAGGAAAGGGAGTTAAACATTCTTTTCATCATGGTTTCTATCTTTATTCCTCAAATTTCATCACTTACTTGACCTTATCAAGCCTAGTAACTTGGGTTCCCTATCGGGATCGGAGAAATTGATAACCCTATTAGAATTGAATTTCCTGCTTTGCTCATATTGCTCATATTGAACTAAATTAGGAGGTTGCAATGTTGAAGAATTGATTATGAATCAAATTAGGTTATGGTTTATCTTTGTTTGATTGAGAGCCAAATTGGCTAAAATCTACTTATGATGATTGCTAAATAAATTACCTTTGATTGAGAGATAGATCAGTTGAGTGCTGGAATCAGTTGATTGATTGAATGAAGACCATATTTTTAGTTAATTGGAAGCTATTATAGATTGGTTGTGAGAGTGGCAAGTTTGGTGATTGACTAAAGATGATGTTTGGTTTTGGTTGAATTTTGTCTTTGTGAGTTGCAATTATTTCAAAGTTTAGTCGAGATTATTGGGATATTTGACCATATTTGACTCAAGCTCAACCAGAGAGATTAGTGGCTCAACCATATTCAGCGGTATGTCTAAGTTAAGTCATAATACAGTTATGACACCAGATTTGATGGAGAACCAAGACAGAAGAGGAAGTTCGAGAGGGAGAATAATTGGATGGTTACATAAATCTTTTCTCAAGAATTTCAAGCTAGCTGGATTTGATGATAGCTCAATCAATCTTGAGAGAAAAAGAGAGAGGGCTGTAAGGGTTGATGACCTTACACTTGGTCAGCGGGCATACAGTATCACATAGACCAAGCCACGAGGGCGCACAGCTGCGTGGATTTGGTAGCGCGTGCGGTTTGCGCGACACGTGTGTTGTGTCTGGACCAAGGGCGGGTGGAATATCCCGCATGATCATAGGCTGAGACCGTGAGGCGCGCGCGCGCTGGACCATGGGCGTGCGCGTGACCGATGAGCGCGTGGGGCAGGCGCGCCCATACCAAGAGTCTAGGCGGGGCGGGGCACTTGTTCAGCCCGGGTGACCGAGAGCTGATTCCGGATCTGACAAGAGATTACGCAGGCGTATGCAAGTGGGCACGTGGTCGGAAGCGTTGCCGAGCCAGGGGCGAGGATGGCATGCGGTATTACCGCGCGTCACCGGTATTGCTGCGCGCTGTGACCAAGGGTGGCTGGTTAAAGCTACAGTCGAGTCAGAGGACACTGCAAGCTAAGTGAAGTCAGGAAATTCACGCAAGACCTGTATTGGGCATGGGGCTCAATCAACCTTGGATTAGGGGTAGCTCTTGTATTAGGGTGAAATGAGTCTTTGGGAGAAGACAAGGCCACTTGGTGTTGGTTTTGGCCATGGATGTAAACATTTCTCAATCTAAGAGAGTTTTATGTTTTTTTCTCTCAAAATGGGTTTCATGTGTCGTATTTATCGTACCGAGGGGTTTTCCGGTTTTGCTCGCTTGTTATTATTTCGCTGTGATTTGTACTGCAAACAGGAATTCAATAACTGTTCTTGCAAGGAAGGCTGACATGTCGCTATGGTGCATGTCAGGTGCCGCACGCCCGAATATGATCGGTTGAGGCCGTGACAAGGGCCATGGTGATCATAATGAGATTTTGTAAAAGATGTGATGCTTTAACTGTGGTTGAAGCCTCTCTTAGTTAAGATGAAGCTTTTGGGATAAGATCTCATGTGTCGAGCGCCATCATCATTGAAAAGAGGTTACGAATGGATTGATTAATGGATTGATTCTCTAAACTTGGGCCCTAGCTCAAATGTGGGTAGATGATGCCAAACTACATTATTACTAATTCTTGTGTCTTTTTTTTTTCTTAAAAAAAAATACGAGATGCATCCATGCAATATAGGGAAAAAGAAATTTCTTATTTGGGCTAATTCCAAAATAAAATTTTCTTTTCTTTAATTGGAATTCTTTACTAAAATCATTAAAAAAAGTTGTTGATCTTCAAATACAATCCTTCTACAGTTTCATCTTTAATTAAGTGACAACCATGATCATAAGCAACCTTAACATCATCGTCATGAGTCAAACAACCATTCAAATGCCATTATCACAAATCCATCAAATTAAGCTGTTTAAAAAGAGTCTAAGCATCTTTTGGTAGAAAATAGTCTAAGCCTCTACTCAGATCTTATGTGGTGCAAACTTCTTCAATATAATAATGGACTTTTATCTCACATTAATATTTCCCTTGCTTAGCAATGGAGCTAGAATCTCTTTTGTCTTTGATGTCTAGTTTTCCGTGGAGTAAAGATGTGGACAATGTTTTTTTTAATCAATTGGCTCATGAGTTCACAAATTATTATTTCATTGCTGGTGGTTTTCTACAACTATGAGAATTTTTATAGAATGGAAGATCTTGATTGCTAGATTTGATTATGTATGGCTAAATTTTCTTATTAATTGTTTTTAAGAATAGAAAAAAACAATATCTTTTGTAACATATTTAAACCAAAAAATTTGAACTAGATTAATGTTATCACAGGGCAAGGCCCTGAATATATAGAGATTACATGGAAAAATATTCACCTTATATTTTGGTACAAGTTTATTACATAAAGCTATATAAAAAGCAATAGTTTTTTTGATATATTGATACAAATTCTTTGTGGAGGACGTTTGTTTTAATGATTTGAAATTAAATTTTAAATCTCTTGTAAAATAAGAGCACATGTGTCGTTGAGTTAGTCCAGAATCTGTATACATATTTGATATACACTTGTCACATTTTATTAAAATAAGTAAATGAATAAATAAAGATATATAAGAAATAATTCCAATGTATTTTAAACTACAATTATATACGCAAAGGAACGATCTAATAGATGAAATAACACAATATAATATTAAATACATATGATGACAATATAATGTTGACATCTGAGAGACACTTGTAAGAAACCGGTTTCAGTATGGTAATTGTCACTATGGTCCCTGTAAATGTGTGATTCTTCTTGACTAACACTTCATTTACAATTTTAATTTGGAAATGTCAGTCTAAAGTGTAACGCATTAGTTGTTGACATGGTGGTATGGTTTTATATATTTAATTTTTTAAAAAAAATAAATAGGCAAAAAAAATCTTCAAATAATACTTTAATTCAGTTACTATCTCCACCACGCCATAACGCCACGTCCTTTCGGCCATCATCCGCGAAGCGATCCTCTAAAAATCAGAGTTCGTTGATGCTGCACTCATCCAGAAGCTAAAGCACCACTACAGCCAAATCGAAGCCGCGGCCATTAGGGAGCACATACTTTAAGGAAGCTCGTTCTCGGAAACAACACGCAAGCTCCATGGAGACGACCCATGACTATTATTTTAAGATTTTTTTTCTTTTTATCTATTTTAATAAGTTTTTTGATATAAGAAAAACCACGTCAGCATTAAAAAAAAAAAAAAACAAATGATAACAAACTGAAAAATAAGTCGATATATGTTATCTTGTCCATAATATCACTTGCTTATTATTAAATGGAACATTTTTAAACATTGAATATACTTGTGTCTTCATACCGAGTAATTATAAATCGGACATGTCACATTGGTAGAATTATCTGTTCAGAGGTGAACGCTGGGGCGAGATGTATACAAATGTCACGGAGTCGTTCAATGCGTGGATCAGAGAAGATCGGCATTTACCGATGACGAAAATGGTCGACTCCATAAGGTACTTGAATGTTGATTTTATTTAATGCTTAAGAATTAGTCTTATCCTTTAAAACTTTCCCTTACTATTCACATATCATTGTCTGTGTTTTACTCTCTGGCTCTCCGTTTGATTTATTATCCTACTGCTTAAACAAATGTGTTACTGTTTAAATATCAATGTTTTTGCTTAACCTTGTTTAAGATTTGTGTTCTACGTTGTACAGGTTCAAGTTGATGCTCATCTTATGCAATCGCCGTGAGCAAGCGAACAAATGTGAGACCTACTTATGCCCGGACATACATTTGAAGGTAGAGATACTTGTTGAGGAAAACCGAAATCTTCATGTTGGTCGTTATGTCGATGATCGTTATGAAGTGATTGACCAGTACAGCAACTCTGCAGATCTTGCCAATAAAACTTGCTCATGTCGCAGATGGCAAGTTTATGATATCCCATGCAAATTCGTTTGCGCTGCAATAATGCAGATAGACACCAACGTTCATCAATTTATTAGCGGATACTTCACCGTCGACAATTACAAACTGGCTTACAAGGAAGCTATATTCCCCATACCTGACAATGACAAGCCTACGGACGAAAATCGCGAACTACGTTTGCAATCACCTGTGACGAGAAGGCAACATGGGTGTTCTAGACGAAAGAGGATCGAGTTATAAGTGTCTGAGATCCACGAGTTACATTGCAGCCGCTGCCACGCGTCCGGTCACAATCGTAGATCTTGTAATGAAACTGTCGCCGACTAAGCATTGTAAATAAATAATTTTTTAAAGGGAAACAAACTTATTTGAGTGTCAACTTTTGATATTTAAACAGAGAAAATCTAGTTTCATTGTCATTCTTTGATATTTAAACGCAGACACTGAAAGGAAACTCTTATTCTTAAAAGGTAACACATATATTTAAATAGAGACATCGTATTTTAAACAAAGACTACTTTATCTTAAAAGGCAACACTGATATTTAAACATTACAATTGAAAGTTAAGCAAATAAAGTCAAGTATAAAAGAATGCAGACATTAAACGAACACTAGTAAATTTATATTGAAAAATTTGCCATGTCATTGGAAAAGAATGAATTGAATTGAAAACCAATAGCAATTACTTTCTTTAAAATTATAAAAAGTACAATGAAAATCAATGTCAAAGTTGCATGCATTTTTTATTGTTTTATTTGAGAAAAGAGCTCCAACTCCCAAGAGCTAGATTTCTATTTAAACAAGAAGCTCAAACAAGATAAACATCCAGATATTTCCAGAACCCAAGAAAATGTATAAGGCACTTCTCAACGAGTTTTATCAGAAGATGCACCGGCTCTTGCCGGAGTACTCCACCCTCAGGGAAGGCCTCGACCACAAGCCCGCTTTTGTGGCTACTATTATGGTTGATGGTACCCCGTTTTCTAGTCTTGAGTGTGCAAAAAGTGCCAAGGAGGCCCAGAACATTGCTGTTGAGATGGCGTTCAAGCAGCTCTGTCATTCATACATTGGGGAGATGAATATGTCTCTCGTTGCTGCTGATGATGTCTCCATTCCAAGTCCTTCATACCGTAAGATTTCTGTATGAATGTTTAAAAAATGTTTGGTTCTTCTAAAACCTTGAAGTCTCCATTGCAGGGCCTTCATGCAGTCCAAATTACTCCCGTGATAAAGAGTTGGAGACCTTTTTGGAAAGTTTACTCCAAGAACTAACAACAAAAGAAGTCCTGCAAGCTGCACAACTTCATGGAACAAAAAATCGAAACGCATATGTACAAAAGTTGCTCCAAGCTTTCAAGCAGAAGAAAATGGCAGAGTGACAGTTTGTTGACTTTGCTTTCTTTTTTTAAAAAAAAATAAGAACCCTGAGGGCTATTAGTTTGTTAACTTTGTTTAAAAATTTGGTAATTTCTGTTGCAAATATGTTTTAAAAAATTCCATAACTTTGTTTAATATAAGTATTAAAGAATGACTAGGCTGGATCTTAATCAATTCGGTGGAACACAATCGTAAATCTAGTTAAATAATTTTTTGAGTGTCAACTTATTTGAGTGTCAACTTTTGATATTTAAACAGAGAAAATATAGTTTCATTGTCATTCTTTGATATTTAAACATAGACAATGAATGTTAAACAACAACTCTTATTCTGAAAAGGTAACAAATATATATTTAAATATAGACATCGTCGTTTAAACAGAGACTACTTTTATCTTAAAAAGCAACACTGATATTTAAATATTACAATTGAAAGTTAACAAAGAAAGTCAAGTATAAAAGAATGCAGATATTAAACGAACACTAGTAAATTTATAAAGAAAAATCTGTCATGTCATTGGAAAAGAATGAATTGAATTGAAAACCAATAGCAATTACTTTCTTTAAAATTATAAAAGTACACTGAAAATCAAGGTCAAAGTTGTATGAATTTTTTATTATTTTATTTGAGAAAAGAGCTCCAACTCCCAAGAGCTAGATTTTTATTTAAACAACACTGATATTTAAACATTACAATTGAAAGTTAAGCAAAAAAAGTCAAGTATAGAAGAATACAGACATTAAATGGATACTAGTAAATTTACATTAAAAAATCTGTCATGTCATTGAAAAAGAATGAATTGAATTTAAATTAATAACGACAAAACTGGTTTACATTTGAAAACAAACAATATCAGCTAAATTCTATTTCCCCGCAGTCGAAGACCCCTTTTCTCAGTGATGCTGGCTGCGCTCCCTTCCATAAGTATGCGAGCAATATACTTTAATTTCAGATAAGGGATGTCCGTTTGCGGTAGCCGTAGCTTTTCACTGTCGCGTAATTGCTCGATAAACCGAATAACGTAGACGGCACAGTCGACACTTACTCTTTTTTGTTGTGGGGTTTCATTGTCGTGAACAAGCGGGTACTTTGTGGTCACCGTGTCGCCGAACTTCATATCAATACACAAGTCGAATAGCGTCCACTATCAAGGCATACAATTTGAGATTAGAATAACGATTATTTATGAAACTCTATAAATCAAACTCTATTTGTCAAAGAACTTGCCATTTCAGCCGCGTCTTTATCGTACTCTTCACTTTAGTATGAAGTATAATGGCTGTATTCTTGTTTGTTATTGTGGAGGACCACGACATGGAAGTGACCATTCATGATTATGGGGAGGATGACAATGTCAACATCATGCAAGTTGCGCGCGGCATCTCCGATCATAGCGAAAGTCGTGTCTGCCGCGTCTTCCTAGTTTGACATAAACAGTGCTAGTGGTCATGTGATGGAAGCTCGCTTCTTATAAGGATATGATACTCTGGTCAGCGACTTTGGTGTTATGCATACGAAGGCATCAAACACATCATCTGTCACCATCTCCTTCCCGTCAAGCAGTGTGAATAGTCTGGCTCGTGTGGTGCTGACAAAGTCATTCCTCCACATGATAGTCCTGAGGTTAAACGGTAACAGATATAATACAAAATCTTAAGCGACTAATACATATTTTTAAACGATAATATGAATGTTTAACCAGTAACTGACAAATTTAAACGCTAAAGCATTATCTTAAATGATAACGCTTATATTTAAATGGGAACTACATAACTTAAATGGGAACATATATATTTAAATAATAACATAAAAATTTCATACTTATATGTCCATAGTGCAGTTGAGGACGATCCTTATCAACTCCTGCTCGAATTTGTTGAGGCGCGATTGTCCAGGGTATTTTTTCTTCTTCGAAAGAAAGTCTTTCCGAACTTCTTCATATTGTTGGCTGGCAAGGATCACATTTTTCGTTGTGTTTTCAGTGACGTTCCCTTGCCCCTTGTCAACAGTATTTTTGGGATCATCCTTAAATGCTTCTTGCTGTTGTGGGATTGCGTCTAGCTTGGATGCGACACTGTCGGCCGCCGGTTCCTCCATGACCAGGATTTTGTTAACAACAGAGTCAACGGTCTTCTCAACCGCGGCCATGGCAGCAGCATCAAAGGGAGTGACACCCTCAGCTGGTACTTGTTCTTCAGGGATTGTGGCCACCACTTTTGATGCGGCACTGTCGGTCGCCAGTTCTACCGTGACGGGGATTTCGTTGACTTGCTCAACCACGACAATGCCAACAGCATCAATGATCTTCTCCATTGTGACGGGCATGTCATCAACGGCAACGAACTTAATAACAGCCGGTGGTGCTGCTATTGTTTCATCGTCAGCCGGTGGTAAACAGAGAGTCATTATTGTTTTTCTCTTTTTTGCAAGCCTCTTCAAACTTGGTCGTCTTGGAATGGTCATCCTGATGAAGTCGTCGTCATCAAATTTTGACGCATCATCCGTCCTGGGTACTTTATTTGTTTGGAGGAATAGCGCAGTTGATTGTGACTGTCCTTCCAATGCCTCAACCCGAGTGACAAGCCGAGGGAACTCGGTCATCAATATCTGGCACACCTGTAGAAGAGTTGTAATGACATCGTCACCTAGTGCCATCGGTGAGGTTGCCGCGCTTAGGAGAGCTGTCGCAATTGGGGAGGGGAGGGGGGGCTGTCATTGTCATGGTCAGGGGGGGTGTTGCCGTCAGGCGGGGTAGGGGAACGGCGTCGTCGAGCGTGCACAGAAAAGGTTGGCCTCTCATCTTGCTTTCGAGCAAGTGGTTCCAGAGCAATAGCATCCCTCCGCCGGTTGGGCCAAACAAATATATCTTCATCTGCATTCGCCGGGACCAGCTCAGAAAAGTAACATATGTAAATAAAACAATCTCAGCGAAATCATTTAAATTTAAACAATTACAAATGTATTTAAACATTTCACATATATATTTAAACGGTATCGCACATAGTTAAACAGAAAATGAAACTTTTAAACAATAAAGAATAATGTTAAACAAAAACTACAATTCTTAAATGTTAAATGCTAAAGACTATATTTAAATATTAACTACTATTGTTAAATACATTGTTCATGATTTACTACATCTTTTCCTTCGAGAGATGACCAACTGGTTTCTATCATCGATTTCTTCCAGTAACTATTTTCATCGTAGCACACCATCCTTGGGGTCTTGCCGAAACGGACTTTCTTTCTGGTTCTGGTCAGCTTGTAAAACCAGATGTTCAGCGCGATTGAGCAATCCTTAATATACCCCGTGTTTGTCTTCTCCCCCGCGCATCTAGCTTGCACTCGAGCTGAAGCTTGTGGAACGTCCTCCATAAGCCACTTGTGCGTCGCCTGCGCTCATGCGTACCGCCCCATGCTAGGTAGATCATCGACATAATAAACGATCCAACTGAGAACCGAGCATGAGGTATTTGGGAAGAGGATTATACCCATGAGGTACACCAACATGAGTTTCATAAAATTTTCATCTTCTCCCCTCTGTCGAACAAGCTGCTGAAGAGTGGTCTTGATGGAGTCTCTGTGTCTTTCGTAGCTTTTTGATAAATATCTCTCTTCAAAAGCTGACCGTGTTTTCTTCTTCTTAAACACGACTTCGTCTCCATCGCAACGCAGACCAAGAACGAGAGTCACATCTTTAGGCCTAAAACTCAATAGGCTTGCCCCGATCCTGAATTTATTGGTGCGGCCGTCGTACCTTTGTAAAAGAGAATCAAGAAGGGTCCTCTCTTGGAATACAGCTTCCACCTCAGTGAATGCTGCAAACTGTGTCCTTCGGATGATCTCCAGTGTCTAGGGGTCATGTGGGCCTTCAATTCAGTTAAGGTCTCCACTACCGATGTCAAGTAGCATCTCTCATTAACTAGGTTTACCACCATAATCACAAGCCTGCGACAATAACAACACTTGTTAAACAGAGACCTAGTTTCTTAAACAGATATATACGTTTTTAAGCGGAAAACTCAATTTTTAAACAGAGATATCATTGTTAAACAAAGACCTAGTTTCTTAAATAGAAACCACAATATTTAAACGAAGACATACGTGTTTAAACAAGAACTCATTTCTTAAATGGTAACCTCATTTGTAAAACTGCAAATATATCAAATGAAAGCGGAAACGTACATTGTAAACATTACACAAATCATACTAATTGAAAACTATTTCGATCGTGTATACAGACAAAAATGTAAAACAAAACAAAACCCTAGCCCAGAAATCTCCCTGCATACTAACAAAACCTCAACCGAGAAATCTACCCGCAGACTTCAGTATCTTTCAATAAAAACAGAACAACAAGACAAAACCGAAAAATCTCTCTTTGTAACAGAGTATTTTAAATAAAACCATACCCACAACTTCTTCAATACCTTAGACTGCAAACTTATGACATGCTGAATACTTGCGCATGAGTGATTCAGAAGCTTAAGCAAAGGGAAAAATTGAAATTACAGAGGATGTCCAAGGAGAGACAACTTCGGAAAGAGAAAAGCTGAAAAGGCGAGTACAGAAAAAAGCGTAGACGGCTCCAGTAAAGGTCGTCTCTTTTGATTACCCTAAGAAAAACACCCCACTTCCTCTCAACCGGCGAAATAATTGCAGTGCCACGACTTCCCATGCAAGGGGCAATCTTGTCCATAACATTAAAAAATAACTCTGTTAACCACCGTTACATGCTTTGAGAGTTTGGAAAACATTGTGTTCAAAAGGAAAGATTTTTAGGGATTGCCAAAAATTAAGGGGTGTTTTTGACAATATTGCAAACTTCAGGGTTTTTTTGGCAATTTTCACTAATATATTTTTAAAATAAATGCAGTAAAAAAAGCTTTTAATAAATAACAACTTAAATAGAGTGTTTTTAAAAAACAATAATATATTTTTAAAATAATATATCTTTTAAAATAAATCCCGTTAAAAAATATTTTTAATATTTTGGTTTTTTATAAGAATAATAATAAATGTTTAATAATAATAACTTAAGAAAATGGTTTAAAAAATAAAAATATTTTTTATTTGCATTTTTCTAAAAAATAAAGGGTGTTTTTGAAAAAGACCTAATATTTTATATTTTTAAAACACATGGGTGATGAGATAGGGGTTGATGTGATGGTTTCATGGTTAGTGTAAGGGTTTATGACCTTACACTTGGTCAGCGGTGGTACATTTTAACATAGGCTAAGCCACGATGGTGCACAACAGCGTGGATTGGGTAGCGCACGATTAGCGCGAGGCGTGTGTTGTGTTGTGACCAAGAGCAGGTGGAATATCCCGCACTATCATGTGCTGAGACCGTGAGGCGCGTGCGCGCTGGACCGTGGGCGTGCATGTGACCGATGAGCGCGTAGGGCAGACACTCCTATACCAAGATTCAAGTGTTGCAAACTTAGATTATTTAGAGTGTGGATCTCTTGTATGTCTAAGATGGGCGGAACACTTGATCATACCGAGGGCTGATTCCAAATTTGCCGAGGGTTTTACACAGGTGTATGCAAGTGGGCACGCGGTCGGGAGCGTGGCCGAGCCAAGGGCGAGGATGGTACGCGCTATTACCGCACGTGACCGGTACTGTTGCTCGTTGTGACCAAGGGTGACTAGTTAAAGCTACAGTAACATCGGAGGACACTTCAAGCTAAGTGGAAGTCCGTGACTTCACGCCAGACCTGTATTGGGCATGGGGCTCAATTAACCTTGGGGAATTGGGGTAGCTTTTGTAATATGGTCTATTGTGTCTTTAGGAGGAGACAAGGCCTCTTGGTGTTGGTTTTTTGCCATAGTTGTAAACTTTTCTTAAAATTGGTCACTTGTGTCGTATTTCTCGTAACGTGAATGTTTTCCCGTTTTGCTTGCTTGCTTTCGTTATTTCATTGTGCTTGTAATGCAAACAGAAGTTCACTAACTGTTGTTCTTGCAAGGAAGACAGACCTGTTGCTATGATGCATGCTAGGTGTCTCACAGCCGAAAGATGATCGGTTGAGTACGTGACAATTAATTTGGTGAATATGGTTATTTTGATAATTTAAAAAAAAATTATAATGGAAAAAAGACCTAAAAAATAAGAGACATGGGTGGTTGGTTGGGGGGGGGAGAAAGAATGCATCAAATTCTACAAGTCTAACGGGACATTTTCATCATAACCCGTTAATCTATGTGTTATTTATTTATAAAAATATTTTTTCTAGACAATTTAATTTCAAGTTTATAATTTTACTTATATATTTAGTTTTTTACTTATGTTTTTTTTAATTTATTGATATTAGATCTTTTATGTAGGATATTCATTTTAGAGATAATCTAAGATCGAATCTCAAAATGCATATAAAATGAAAGTATAAATGCTTGTAGAATTTATGGCTGCACTCTTCTATGTATGTCCTTTACACATATTTGTCACATTTTATCAAATATATATATAATTTTGAAAAAAATTACTGTTTATTTTCTTAATAATTTTATATTAATTTGAAAAAATTTTATAATTCTCACATTAGCCAATAAATCCCTATATTTCACCCATAATGTCTCTGCACTACCTCTATATATGTCAAAAATAAACTTTTTAATTTTCATAATAAGTTAAAACAATTTACAAAGATAAATTGATTTCTTACCATATGTATCAATTAAATAATTACATTTATTTTACTAAAGTTAAAATTTCAAAGTTGAAAATAGATTCACAGTGCAAAAAAGGAGCAGAGAGCTTCATGGAATGTGCATAACATTACGGTTTTACAAGGGTATATATGTAAATAAAACTTTTTTTATTTTTAATAAAAGGGAGGACATAAGGCAATTTGAACGGCAAAGGGAATATATTCTTTGTAGTGGAATAGAAGAGCAAAAGTTCAATGTTTCTACTTGATATATATTGAGGTTTCATCATGAGAGAGTATTATAAAAGACCAAAGCAATCTTTTGCAAGGTATCTACTGATATAAATTGATTCTAATGCTTAGTTGCCAAAGGGCATTTTATTTGTGGCTTTATATTTATTTTATTTTATGTTATCTTATTTTATCGTTTGGAAGTTTATTACACTGATTGTCATGATCTTGTTGGTCTTCTTGGAAAACTTTAATTTGGGTAACAATGATAGAAAGTGAGTGAGAATGACCCTTGACAATTAAAAAAATTTCTTCTTATTCTTCCAAATCTAAATTAATGACACAATTTGATATTAAACTTACTATATAAATATATAGTATTTTTTTTTTTGTCTTTGAATTTAATATTCATTTTTTCCCCGTTATTTTCTTTTCTGTTATTTTGTTTATTTTGATTCTTATACTTTCAAAATATTCAATATGGTAAACATTTTAATGCAAAAAATAAAAGTTGTGATTATTTTATTTATTTCTCAATTAGAAATTTAGAATTACTTTATTGATTTTTAAAACAATATTTAGAATGTGGTGAAGAAAATTTTGATAAGTTTTGTAACTTATATTATGTATCATTTTCACTGCAAAAATATATATATATATATATATATATTCTTTGTATTGTAGTCCTCAATAAAAGTAAATGTAATGAACACAACTTAAAATGAAAATTTGATTTGTTTATATATACACACACACATACATTCATCATCAAAATATTAAATTGTGGTTTTTTCATCCTGCTTAGGAATGAAGTTCTTGAAGCCTTACATTGCATTTGCATGCGTTCTGATTAAAATAAGGTTCATTTATGATGAATGGAGTATTTGGTTATGGGTGTTATGATTTTTTTATCACAAAATGTACAAGTGAACTCAAAAATACATATTTTTTTTTATTATTACATCTCAGCCATCTATTTGGATGGAATGTAACCCTCAACTTTCTGTATAGAGGTCAAGTGTTTTAAACATTAGTCACTCAACTATTGTCTCAATGGCTTTGTAAGAATGAATTTTTATAGTAAATATGATTTTTTTTTCCTTCAAAGTAGGGATACAGTGTGGTATTTAAGAGTCACTTGGTATAAGATTTAAAATATTTTCATTACAATATAGATACGTAAGAATATGGATTCCTAGGAATAATAAACTCATGAAAATTTCATTCCTTTGTTTGATTTACAACAAATATTCCTCTAAATATAATAGTAAAGATGAAAATAATATATATAAATATTTTATATTTAAACCCCATGGCAATATAGAAAGACTTGTCGGAATAATGTATACATGAAAATAAATAGTTGATGTGAATAATTTCTCGAGATGGAGTGTGGTATTTAGAGGCATTTGATACAAGATTTAAAATATTATTATCAAAATATAGATACCAAGAATGTGGATTCCTAGGAATAATAAACACTTTGGGGCCGTTTGGTTCGCGGTAATGTGAAAACATTACCGGGAATTTGGTGGTAATGTGAAAATATTACCATGTTTGGTTACTGTAGCAATAGTAATATAAATGGTAATGTGAGATTACCAATAGTGAAATATTACCAAATGAGGTGGTAATCTGATTACCACCAAAACAGGTGGTAATCCAGATTACCATGTTGGTGATAATTTGGAAATTTGGAAATTTTGTTTTTTCCAATGCCCCACCTATTTAATCTAATTTCATATTATACTTTTATTATCAAAACCCTAGTTTTGTTTTTTTATTAAAATATTTATAACATAATATATATATATATATATATATATATATTATATAATTTAATTATTTATTTATCTAAATATTAGATAAATAAATAATTAAAATATATATAATTTAATTATATATATAAATAAATAATTAAAATATATATAATTTAATTATATATATAAATAAATAAATAAATAAATATATAATTATATATTATAATTTAATTATTTATTTATCTAAATATTTTAAATTAAAATTTTTAAAATTTTATATGTAGGGGTATTTAGGTAAATTTGACATATTACTGAGGTGATTACCATGACTAACCAAACATAGTAATGAAAGATTGCTAGTAATATAAGTTCTCAACCAAACACAGTAATTTCATATTACCACAACATTCCCGGGCATATAATATTCCTGACCTCATTACCGTGGTAATCTCATTACCGTGGTAATATATCATTACCGCGAACCAAACGCCCCAAAAAAGTTTTATTCTCGTTTACAACAAATATTTTTCCGAATATATTACTATACATGAGAATAATATATAGAAATATTTTTATATCTAACCCCATGGAAATATAAAAAGATTTGTGGGCATACTGTGTACTTGGAAATAAATAGTTGATATGAATAATTTCATAAATTTATATAAAATATGGGAATAACACATTGTTTCCCTTATATTTTCTGAAAGTTAAGATTAATCCCATGCCAAATATTAGAGAATGCAAAGTGTTAATATCCAATGAAACCTTAGCATTTGAGGAAGTTAGCGTTAGCATGTAGGGAAATTCTGCCCGTAAGTTGTTTGATTAGTTAGAATAAGTCCAAGGTCTAATCGGTCATGTTTTTTTATCTCTAATTTGTTTTTTTTTTTATCAATTGTTTGCACCCACTTTGTGTTGGATTATTTGTTTCATTTTATGACGCTATCGCTTACTATGATTTTGTATCCTATCTCTATCTCATTTGACTTATTTTGTTTAAATAAAATGGGCATCTTTTGGTTGGTCATATTTTTTTACATGGCCAGTTGCAAGTGCCATTTCAGATGTTGGTAATGAGTGGGCCCTTAATTATACACACATGCATATATTGATGTAGACCAACTAATTAATCATATTGTGAAATAAATTTGAGTGGGGTCTTGACTATATACACACACAGATGTACCTAAACATCTATACATCTATACATCATATTAATTCTATAGGTGGCTCAAAGACTGACACGTGGTGCGTTCTTTGTTTTTCTTTTTTTTTAATATATAAATGATGATGCTAATATATACACACTGCCTATTAATTCCCCTATACTATTTGCTTTTCTTTCCCTACATTTTGGATTTTATTAGTATTTTCTCATTTCTAACCATTGTTGGTTTTGGCTCCGGTAGAATCCCCAAAATAGTCCTTCTATTTTTTCTAACAGACTCTATTAGTCCCTCTAATATAATTGGAGTTTTTTTGTTCCTTTTATTTTTTAAATTAGGAACATTGAGTCCCTTAGCCTAACGGGGGTTAAATTTTTCGTTAAATGAAACTGATGTGGCTTTATTGGATTAAAAATTTATTTTAAAATTTATTTAAAAATTAAAAAATCTAAACGGGTTTGGATCCACAAATGATAACGGATCCAAACCCGAATTAAACTTCATCTCTATCCTCTGTCCCCCGGCGAAAGCCCTAATCTCACTTCCCTATTCCCCCCCCCACCCCCACTTTTCCCTCCACCGATGAGCTCCGACACTGACGTTTCACCGAGGTGCCACTTTCACCGGCCATCATCATCTTCTCCTCCTATTTAAAGCAAGTGTTGATTATTTGGTAACCATTCTTACTTTAAATCGATTTTCATTTGTGATATATGGATTATGAAATGGGCTTTATTGAAATCACCTAACTCCCCAGTTTTTTTAATGATGGATGGAAAGATTCGTTGTCATTCTATCTAGGATGATTTTTTTTTGTTTCTATTCTTATTTATGTTGTTTGTTGGGTTGTTTGGTTGGTTTGTTTGTTTTTTGTTTTTATTTGTTTGTTTTGGCTTGGTATCAAATCCATTTTTACACCTAAATGTGATTCCTTAAGCTGATAAATAATACTATGATGGGAAAGTCAATATAAATACATATTATCAAAGTAATAAATCTAAACACCCACAATTATTTTTTTCTTGTTATCTGGCTAAATTAATGATGTAAATGGCTAAATTTAAAATAGGAAATTCATTTAGAATTATCTCAGTGTCATGATTAAGCTATAGTCAATCCAAACTAATCTAGATGAGGTTTGCTGGTCATGGAAATAGACAAGTCTTGTGTTCCATTGATTTCCGATTAACAAAGATTACTATATGCCCACGCACCATTCTATCTCATGTAAAGCATCACTTCATGGATCTATTATTGACCAATTCCTAGTGGTTCAACATTTTGTTATTTAGTATTCTTGATTATCTTTCTCCATTATGACTCTAAATAAAGCTTGATGTTTATATAGATTTTTTTTAAAAACAATCTCATTTTTTTATCCTGACAAAGGTAAAAAAATAAATTATAAATAAATCTATAAAAAAAAATTAAAAAAATTCGGATAATAGTAAAAATAAATATGAAATTCAAATTTTGAATTTTTCGGATTTTTGTTATTAAAAAAAAATAAAACAAAATCTATTTTATCTTAAGATGGTTGAGGATTTTTGGAGAAATGGTTGAGGGGATTTTCAGAGAGAAAGAAAAACGAAAAAATCACAAGGAAAGAGGAGAGCGAGAAAAAAAACACACGATGAGAAAAAAAAAAAAGAAAAGAGAAGGGAGAAAGAAAAAAGAAAGGAGAGAGCCAAGAAAAAAAGAGGGCCAAGAAAAATCGAAAAAAAAACAAGCTGGGAAGATCGTGACGAGGAAGTACCGTGCCTGTCAGTGAGCAAAGTTCGAAGAAAAGAGACGAAAAACAAGAAAGAAGGGGAAAGACATAAAGAAGAGTGAAACAAAAAAATTCAGGTATGTTACTATTACATTAGAAAATTTTCTATTACATGATTTAATGTTTTCCATAAATCTTATGCCAATTTATCAAGTCTTATGTTTTTTGCCATTTTTTTTTATTATTTTGTATGATAATTATTATTCTACTTATTGTTATTGTTATTATTATTATTACTTTAGAACAATGTCACCATGCTATTCCGTCACATTACTTCATGAATTTGTTTTTATTATTATTATTATTAAAATAAAAAAATAAAAAAATCACGACTCATGCATCATATTATTTAAATATTATCTTTAAATTTCTGATATTTTATTACTATTTTTTTATTTTATTATCTTCTTAAAAATATGTATATCAGTATCCTGCCAAATGTTTTTATATTATTTTAATTATTACTATTTAAATATTTTATATAAATATATATCACGTTTACGTATACTACTTTTAATATTATTTTAATTATTATTTTTTAAAAATATGTATATCTATCACGGTTATTATTATTATAATTAAAATATTATTTTAATAATTATTATAATTTATAATTATTTTTTTTGCTATTAGTTTTATCATTAATATGTATTTTTCTTTAAAATATATATCTCACCGTTATATGTATATCCTGTGGATTGTTTTTTAAAACAAAATATATAATTTTAATTATATGTACATATTTTGAATACATATATATCCTACATATTTTTGTTTAATACTATTTTATTAATATTATTGTCTATGTATTTTTTTTAAATATATATACATATATACCAACCTACCACTCCGTGGATTTTTTTAATTTTATTATTATATAAAAATATATAAAGTACGGTTTTCTAGCCATTAATTTTAATTATTACTATAAGTATATTTTTTATAAAAAAATAATATATATCAAATTCGTGATTCTATAAAAGTTTTATATAATATTTTTTTTTAATATTAGTTTTATTATTGTGAGTTTTTTTTTGTGTGGACGTGCATATACACCCTTGATAGACGAAGAAGATTTTTTTTTTATAATTTAGGACAATTTTATGGTTTTAGAACAAATTTTATATGCAAAAATACAAAAATTTTAAAATGTAGGGTTTATTTGAAAATTTTGATAAAAAATATAAAAAACTAAGGAGTTGAGAGACATAGTTGCGTAAATCATAAAAAAAAAATAATAAATAAAGTATAATCCAAGGTCTAATATGCAAATATGATGTAAGGGGGACTAATATCCAAAAGAATATTAAACTAGAAATTTTAGTGGAAATTAGGTTTGTATTCACAAAATTCACCAATCCACCAGTTGAAGACCATGAAACTTTTTGTGAATTCAATGTAGTGGAAGACAGCTTTCTTTGTGAAGGCCTCTCCATTGCCGCTTGAAATTCACATGACTGAGTGGAAAAAGTTGAAGACCATGAAACTTTTTGTGAATTCAATGTAGTGGAAAACAGCTTTCCTTGTGAAGGCCTCTCCATTGCCGCTTGAAATTCACATGAGTGAGTGGAAAAAGTTGAAGACCATGAAATTTTTTGTGAATTCAATGTAGTGGAAGACAGCTTTCCTTGTGAAGGCCTCTCCACTGCCGCTTGAGATTCACATGAGTGAGTGGAAAAAGTTGAAGACCATGAAACTCTTTAGAAATTCAATGTAGTGCAAGACAGATTTCCTTTTGAAGGTCTCTCCATTGCCGTTTGAAATTCACATGAGTGAGTGGAAAAAGTTGAAGACCATGAAACTTTTTGTGAATTCAATGTAGTGGAAGACAGTTTTCCTTGTGAAGGTCTCTCCATTGCCGCTTGAAATTCACATGAGTGAGTGGAAAAAGTTGAAGACCATGAAACTCTTTGTGAATTCAATGTAGTGGAAGACAGCTTTCCTTGTGAAGGCCTCTCCATTGCCGCTTGAAATTTACATGAGTAAGTGGAAAAAGTTTAAGACCGTGAAACTCTTTGTGAATTCAATGTAGTGGAAGACAGCTTTCCTTGTGAAGGCCTCTCTACTGCCGCTTGAAATTCACATGAGTGAGTGAAAAAAGTTGAAGGCCACGAAACTTCTTTGTGAATCCAATGTAGTGGAAAACAGCTTTCCTTGTGAAGGCCTCTCCACTGCTGCTTGAGATTCACACGAGTGAGTGGAAGATGTTGAAGACCACGAAACTCTTTGTGAATCCAATGTAGTGGAAGACAGCCTTCCTTGTGAAGGCCTCTCCACTGCCGCTTGAGATTCACATGAGTGAGTGGAAGATTTTGAAGACCACGAAATTCTTTGTGAATCCAAAGTAGTGGAAGACAGCTTTCCTTATGAAGGCATCTCCACTACCGCTTGAGATTCACATGAGTGAGTGGAAGATGTTGAAGACCACGAAATTCTTTGTGAATTCAATGTAGTGAAAGACAGCTTTCCTTGTGAAGGCCTCTCCATTGCCGCTTGAGATTCACATGAGTGAGTGGAAGATGTCAAAGACCATGAAACTTGTTTGTGAATTTAATTATGTGAGAGATCACGACGTGACAATGCATAAGCCAAAGCTCAAAGGCATAAAAAAAACAAAAAACTTGAAAAAGCTTAATTTATAGGCAAATGAGCTCAGGGGATCGAGATATTAGAGTCAAAGAGTCGAAGAGCTTCACAAGCTCATAATCTGAGAGGCTTCATAAGCATAAAATGCCAAAGTCTTCTAACACCCAGATCAAAAGAAATCAAGTTAGTGATTACAACTTGAGATCCACTTCGAAACTAAGCAAGTCAAAACGATCATGTAAAAAAAAAAAATTATAACTCGATGATGTGCAAGCCAATGCTCAAAGCACATAAAGTCAAGATAAAAAAAAAAAACTCAAATGAATGACAAATGAACTCAACAGTCTCAAGACATCAGAAGTCAAAGACTCGAAGAGTTTCACAAGTCAAGACTCTAAGGAAGTTTCACAAGCATGAGAGCCGAAACTTTTGAAAAGTCAAAATCATGTAAAATCAAGTTTGTGATTCATCAACATAGATAATCCACAACTTGAGATTCAAATCAAATCCAAAGATGCGGAGTCAAATCCAAGATGCAAGCTCCGAAGTTAAAGTCATTTAAAAAAAAATCAAAGTCAAAGCAGCCCAGTCAAGATTCGAGATATGAAAGAGTCAAGAATTGGAAATCTATACAAATCGGCAAATGACCTCAACAGTCTCAAGACATCAGAAGTCAAAGACTCGAAGAGTTTCACAAGTCAAGATTTGAAGAAAGTTTCATAAGCACGAAAGCCGAAGCTTTTGAAAAGTCAAACATCATGTAAAATCAAGTTTGTGATTCATCAACATAGAGAATCAATAACTTGAAATGCAAAGTCAAATCTGAGATGTAAAGTCCAAAGTTAAAGCCATTCTAAAAAAAAAATCAAAGTCAAAGCAGCCAAGTCAAGATTCGAGATATGATAGAGTCAAGACTTGAAAATTTATACAAATCAACAAATGAACTCAACAGTCTCAAGACATCAGAAGTCAAAGACTCGAAGAGTTTCACAAGTCAAGATTTGAAAAAAGTTTCATAAGCACGAAAGCCGAAGCTTCTGAAGAGTCGAGATATGTAAAATCAAGTTAGTGGTTCGTCAACCCAGAGAATCCACAACTTGAAATCCAAAACAAATTCAAGATACAAACGCAAGTGTCCACGATACATGTTTCAAATGAATGAACAAATGAGCTCAACAACACCAATACATCAAAAGTCAATGGATTGAAGAGACTCACAAGTCAAAGAAGAAAAAAGAAACTAAAGATTTCACAAGCATGACATGCCGAAGTTTTCTAGGATCAAAATTGAAGAAGATCAGGCTCATCATTCTCAAAAGTTGTAACTTGACGTTTGGGTGATGCTCATCATTCTCAAAGAAATTTAAAGGAGACCGAAGTCAACAAAGTCAAAAGAAATATCGAGGCATAATTTTCGGCGAAAAAGTCTGTCAAGTCAAAGTCAAAGCGTAAACTTAGATTATGCTAAGTTGGATAAAGATTAGAAAAATTAAAAAAAATATATAAGCATGTGTTCATGTAATGTTGTTGAAGTTAATAAAAGGAATTGATTTCACTCGTTTGCTAAGTTATTTCTCGTTCACATTTATTTCTTAATCGGAGGTTCCTGTGACATTGTCCAGGGTAATTAACATTAGGGGCTTGCCCCTAGTGGAAGTCGGAAACCCACAATCCCTTGAAGTCAAAAAAAAAAAAAATTAATCAAAATTCGATTTGTGAGCCTTTATTTTGGCCGGTTAATCATATTAAAGGCCGGTTGAGACAAAAGGGCCCCACACTTGCAAATTAGAGCTAATGTAAACTAACGATATATCATTAATTATAACAACCCAACTTGCCTAGTCATTAAGTTTTCAAATAAGAACTAACCCAACTTTAAGATATTGTAATGTCATTGATATTGAAATCTTGCATTAGAATTTACCGTATATGTCTTATGTAATCATTAATTTATCATGTATGTCTTGCTTTAGAATTTATCAAATCAGGGCACTGATTTCTTTAGAAACTGGCAGCTACCTCAAGAAGGGGAAAGAAAGCATCTAGCGCTTCAAAGCGAAAGAAACAAAGAATTACTACTTCAAATACAACACAGCAGGTGGCTTTTGCAGCAAAGGGAAAAGAAGATATAATTGTTAATACTCATGGCTCAATTCAGATTTTTAGAGTAAGAATTAATTCCCATAATTGTGTGACAAGGGTAAATAATTTTATTGTCTTCATGGAGTTTGATGAATTGTGTAAGTTACATGTTTCTTGCATGATGTAAGGTGCTCACACTGGTGGACTTATTGTTGGAAGGGAAATCACACATGGTTCTTCATTTATCACTACAAATGAACTAATGGTAAGATTAGTTTCCATTTTAGATGTTATGGATTGTCATAGCATTAACTTTGTTTAAATTAGTAATATATCTTCTTTTGCCAAATTGTGGACAGGCATGCAAAAATAGTAGACTTGATGAAATACCAAAACATCTCGAAGGACCAAGTGAACAACTATTTGGAACAACTGAAGTTCCAGACTTATCAACACAACACAGCACAACATAAAAATCCTGCAGTATGGAAAAGGGAAATAGTCCATTGGAGATGATTTTTGTTAGTTGTTTTGTGTTGATACTTGTACTTAACATTATGAATATAAAAAGTAGTCATATTGAAGAAACTTTTTCGTATGTTATGCCCAAAATGAAGAGCAGGTTTGCTAATATATGGTGTTTACTATAACCTATATACCTGTCACAAAAAAAAAAAAAGAAACCAATTTACATTGAATAGAATGTATTAACTTACAACATTTCTGCTACATGTTGTTAGATGTGTTTAATTTATAGTGTGGTGGTGTTGTTATGGTGATGAAAGAATGTGAATGTATAAAAGTAATGCTTTTGTTTTTCATTCTTTGGTTTGGTTAATGTGGATAAGATTGATAAAAGTAATGCTTTTGGTTTGGGACTGTTGCAGGACCGATCATGTTGATTGAAATGAGGAACAAAAAAAGAAGGGAAGGAGGAGAAGGATAATTAGAGGAATTTTTTTCTGCTTTTCATTCATTGTATCCCTGATTATATAGGTTGTAGCAAATCTTAGGGATCAGATCAATCATTAGTTGTAACAAACTAGCCATTGTAGCATTTCAACAAACACCCCACGTTCCAATAGGCACCACTCAATAATAGCATCTCTCCTAATAACCTGGATTTCAGAAAATTACAACTCATACATTAATTCTATTATTACTACTGATCATCATCTAATTAAGACCCTTGTGTTGCTTGTCACTTCACCACGAAGTCGTTGTATTTGTTGCTGCTTTTCCCTTGGTTAAGACGATTGTTCCTCCTCACGCTTTTGCTTTCCTCTCTGGATGTTAACATCTGCAACAGGGACCTCGGTGAAACATCAATAATGGTAGATGAATGGTGCCTCTGTATAAGCATCGGAGCCCGTCAGAGCGCATCGGAGCGGCTCTAGAAATAAAAGATCAAGTTCGGGTTTGGATCAATGTGGGAAGGGAAGAGTGGGGGTGGGGGAAGGGAATATCGAAGCGAAATTAGGGATTTTGCCGGAGGACGAAGGATAGAGATGAAGTTTAATTCGGGTTTGGATCCGCTATAATTGGCAAATCTGAACCGGTTTAAATTTTTAAAATTTTAAATTAATTTTAAAATAATTTTTTAATCCAATAAAGCCACATCAACTTCATTTAACGGGAAATTGAACCCCCGTTAGGCTAAAGAACTCAATGTTCCCAATTTAAAAAATAAAAGGAGCAAAAATGCTCAAATTATATTAGAGGGACTAATAGTGCCTGTTAGAAAAAATAGAGGAACTATTTTGGGGATTCTACCATTTGGCTCCACTTATTGTTTACATTTTGTTTTTTGTTTTTTTTGTATACAATCAATAATTGTACCACCTTTACTTTGTTTTGGTTTGTTCCGTAAGACACTCTTATTGTTCTAAACTTTGTTTTTCTTTTAGTTAGAAAAAAATACTATAATTGCTCATCTTTTACTCAGTCATATATTCTTCATCCATCATGATCTCCTTTGTTCTCTATGATCAAACTTCTCTATTGTTATTTTGATGGAAATTTAGATCTCTTTTCACACATGGATTATTGAAGCTCCACCACCTACTACTGAAGGTATTCCTCCTAGCATCTCTTTTAATTGGACAATATGTCCTCTTTTGTTCCCTTATTTTTAAACACATTAAAGCATATACGAGGCATGATGTAAAGGCTAAATCAGGTTTCTCTTATTCGATCAACCATCTTGCAAAGAAAGGAATCAACCTGCAATTATGGAATGCTGATTTATGAGTTTCAGAGATGTTTTGGCCATTAGATAGGAAACTTGCAGTGCGGAATCTATTGTCCATTGGCCTAATGTCTCTTAGGTTGCAATGTGCAACTGGAGAAATAAAACCATATCATTCACACTGAAGAAAGAGATAACTGTTATATATCAAGTCTAATTAAATTCAAATATGTGCTTTCATAATTTTACTATTTTAACATGTATTTTCAACTTCTTGTATTTATAATAATTTTTTATTCATATGCAAATTTTGTGCGTTTCCAATATTTCCTTAAATTATTATTTTAAAATGAGTATCACAACAACATGGTCATTGTTTTCAATTTATCAATTATTAGCTATTGTGATTTTTTTAAGAGAAATGAAGTCTCATGTAAGGGGCCGTTTGTTTGGCTGGATTTGCAAATACTTAGATTTGGAAATCCTTGGATTTCAGAAATCCTTTGTTTGTTTCAAAGGATTTCAGAAATCCTTATATTTCTAAATCCCAACAATAAGGGATTTTGGAATTCGGCCAAAATGGCCGAATTCCAAAATCCAAGAGTTTGAATCCCTCACATGAGACTCACGTGAGGGATTCAAATTGATTTTATCTTTAAAATTTTTTTAACAGATTTATCTAGTAATATAATATAAAATTGATTTAATATATTATATTCATTATTTTAATAAATAATTAATATATTATATTTTATTATAATAAATTAAGTATATATTAATTATTTTAATTAGTCATAATATTTGAAATTTGAATTCATAGTTACATAATATATATTAATTATTTATAATATTAGGGTGGGGTAATCTTACCATGGGTGACCATAGCATGTAATCCAGGTAATAATACATTCAACCAAACACTGGTTTTGACTCTCCTGAATTTACAAATCTAAAGATTTCCAAATACAAATCCACTGCATTTTCAACTACACCCAACCAAACACCCCCTAAATGAATCCCTAAAAACAAACAAACTAATAACAACTTAATATCTCTAGAAGTAAAAATAAGAGAAAAAAGGGATACAATTGATCCATAAAATAAAGCACTTGCCATGAAAAATATGTAAACATATCTATATATAAAGTAGATACCTTATGATGAATGGCTTGAAATAATAAAGGGTTGCAAAGAAACCAATACTTCAGATGAATTATTAGCGACTCTCACTACAAGAAATAACATTTATAGCGGTGGAAAAATGTCCCGCTATAGATCTTATTTAAGCTTCAATACCTTTATAGCGACGGATAGTAAACTAGCCGCTAAAACCTTGGTCGCTAAATGTTTTTTACAACACATGTACACTTTTGCCGCTATTGTATCTGTTAAAGTTAAAGTTGCATAATGATCTATAGCGACGGAAAATTTTGCCGCTACAAATCCTATGGCGGTGGAAAATTTTTTGTCGCTATACATCCTATAGAGTCTGAATAATTCTGTGGCTATAGATTTTTTTTATGTATCTTATAGCAGCGGAAAATTCTGTAACTATAAGCCTTGCAACTCACCCAAAATATTAAATCCTATGAATTGAGTAAATGTCTTAACAGCTAATCAAATATGATTCTAATATAGACAAACAAATATATATAGGACAACATCAAAGACTACATGAGTAAATGTCCTAAGAGCAAAGTTTTTAATTCTTCAAAACATTTAGGAGGCATCGAGTTCCTCTTCACCTGTTTCTTGCCATCCATAACTCACTCTATATTTGCAAATAGGGCATGTTCCTTGTTGCAGCAACCATGGATCTATACAATTGCAGTGGAACTGCAAAAGAAATGGATCGTATATCATGAATGACTTTTAGATAAACACTTGAATCTTCAATCTTCTTTATGAGAGAAGTATATGCTGATAGCAACAATAAGAAGTAGAGAATTGAAACATCTTCTGTGCTTATTACTTTACTGAACTTGTCAATTTAGATGTTTAAAAAGAAGGAATAAGAAAAGCTACTGCTGCTAAAAATGACTTACTGGTTTGTGGTAGTATATACTATAAACTATAAACGATCGGACAAAAATTGCATCTACTAAATGTACAGAAAATGAAATGTTAAATGATTTTCCAAGGGATAAAGTTTAAACTGAAAAAGAAGGTGGCATTTTTTTCATAAGCAAGTTGTCTATAAGGATATTTTACCTGATGGAAGCATGGCAAACTTCTTACTAACTCGCCGATATTGACTTGCTCCAAGCAAACACTGCATGTCAGTTCATCATCTAGAGCTTTTGTATTTTCATCTGATTTGAATCTAGTGCTTGCAATTTGAACAAGTAGCAGATGTAGTACTGTTGAACCTATAGATTGGATAAGGTAGGTAAGACAAAGCTTGGTCTTGCTCTTGCTCTTGCTCTTGCTCAAACAAAATGGCATTATTTGGAACACAAGCATGAAAAATGCCACTATGACCACAAAAAATAATGATATTGATGGAAAGGTTACATGGAGTATCATGTGATAAATAGTCCCTCACGCATTAGCTCTCTAAGCCTCTAAAACATTTCAATGAATTGGCACTCTTTTATTAGAGGCTCAAAGGCCCACCACTTTGGGGTTGTATTTATTCTAAAATTTTCAAGTGCCCTTGTCTAATCAAAGTTCAATTAATTGGCAAACCATGTAAATTAACTTCAGCAAATTCAGCAAGAAATTTGAGAGCATTAGGATTAAATATCTATATATTATAAATTAAAATGTACCCAAGTTGATAAAGCTAGATAAAGGGAAGTTAAAATGCAGATCTTATGGAGGACATTATTCTGGTGGCTCAATTGGCATAAAATGTCACTCAGGAAGGACTTACAAAAATGTTGCAGCTAGTAAAAACAAATTTGGAAGAGATCAAAGATCAACGGTTACTTAGAGACTTGGAAAAGAAAGAAAAATATTGGAGATGATTACGTTGATGATCTTTTCAGAGAAAATAATGAACAAGTTCATGGGGGAAATATGAGTATTAAGAGAAGACTCTAAACTCAATAAAAACAAGAGAAGGAAGTAGGAAACAAACCACATTGAATGCAGTGCTAAAAAATCGTGAGATAGTACGCAGAGCTATATGTAGGTTTCCTTATGGCAATTCCATCAAGCTTAATGTATTGAAAACTCCATTGTTTAAAAATATGATTAAATCCATTGGTAAACTTTGGACAAGATTGAAGCCTCCTAGCTACATATCATGAAGTAACGGTTAACTTGAAATAGATAAAGTACTACTAATGAGCATCCAAACAACCAAATTGGGATTCAGCTTATCTCATTTTCAAATTGGGAGATGTATGTTGAGGATGTGATTGAGGATACAGAGAAGGCTAACAATAGTTGAAACTTCACTGGGCTTGCGTCTACAAAAGCATGCACGTACCACCCCAACATCATCTTAAAAGGAGTCAACCTGATGACTTACAAATGAAGCCTGAAATGAAGTATGGTTTGCATAATGGGCTAGTGTACCAGCTTGCAAATGTTTAAGTTATCTAATTAACCGTTAGTTAATGAAGTTGCTTTTATCTTTAACTTTCAGTCAATGTATCTATTATAAGTTCAATGTAATGTTTTGGATGAAAGTAAGTGAGTATGAAATACTTTTGAGCATCATAGCTGTTCCACTCTCTTCACAATTTGAAACTCACTTCTCTACATATTGAGCCAATATACTGAAACCATAGTTCTGGAATATAGTGACAATGTATATACTACTATGTGAATAATGACTTAAATGGCTAAACCATAGAAATAAAACTAGAAAAAATACATAAACTTGCAACAAATAGCAAAATTAGATTCCTATAACATTTTATAGTTGTTCTTACTCTCCTTAAAGCAAGAGAAACACAAAATTCATAGCATCCACAAAATGACAAATATTCTTTCAAAATAACCTTGGCCTTATACCTATATAATATATATACATCTAACAAAATACACCTCATATCTTCAAGCATCCACAGTTGACCTCTTGCAAGATATATATAATGAGAATCATAGATAAGAATAATAATAAGAAGAAGAATATTAACAAGAAGAAGAAGATCAAGATGAAGAATGCTAGGGAAGGGAAATAGAAGTAAAAATAAATAATTCCTGCTCTTCAAATTGGTCAGAGAAATACCAAGAATTCATGTGTGCATGAATTCATACACCCCAAATTTTGTAACAAACTATAGAAAATTAACAACACCAATCCAAATAAAATCAAAAGATTAGAAAGCTACTTACCATGTCTCAAGCTCATCTTCAGATAACACTATTAATTCAAGACCAGCTTCCCCTTCGTTACTAATTGAAAAAAAAAAACCTAATTAAGCATCCAAAGTATAAGGTTAGTCATGACGATAGAACTTGAATTATAAGAGATTATTGCTAGAGATATTACTCCATTCAGCATTAACGGTGCCAGTGTTGCCACCGGCGGCGGGGAATCGATCAGGGAGGAGATCCAACGGTCTAGATTCCAGCGTTCACCTCTTCCCCCAATCTATAAAAACCCTCTCTCGCTTTCGCCTTTTCAGATGGTATTAACCGGCGAGCAATCGATCGGGATCTGGCAGGGAGTCGATCAATATTGAAGGATGCTTCTATATTGAAAGATGTTTCTTTCCCTAGCGTAGGGTGCAAGCCAAGACGGATGAGATTTGCCACTATTGAACTGCATCAAGGCCCACTATTGAGATTTACAAGTTCTATAGTGAAGGATATTTGCTTGGATTGGCATGGAGCTATTGAAATGCCAAGGCCCATGAAATTGTTCATGGCTTTATATATATATATATATATATATATATATATATGAAAAAGCATTTGCAGGTTCTTAAAAATATCAAAAATATAAAAGTCACCAATTTTTTTAATATATTAAGTTTTTAAATATATATGTCAAATTTATGTTTTCAATACATTACGTGACCTTTTTGCATTTTGTAATATAATCAATTATTATTTGTTTTCAAAAATAATCTTCAGTGGATGAAAGCAAATTCTTTCTCTTATAATTTTTTAAATAATATATTGTCGTAAAATAAATGATAAAAAACAGTAGAGATTATTTTTTGATATTAAAATATAATTTTTAAATTTTTAATATATATATATATATAGCGGCTAATACATGAATTGGCCACTATAAAAATTATTGTCAAAAAAAAAATAATAAAAAAACTTTTACCTATAGTAGTTAATTCAAAAATTTGTCACTAAAAATATATCTATAGCGGCGGATATACAAATCAGTCGCTGTAAGTATGATGCATTGTTAATCTATAGAGGTGAATTTTAAAATCCGCCGCTATAGAGGTTTAGAGCGGCTAATTTATAAATCTGCCGTTAAATTTAATCGCTATAACACAACTTTCTTGTAGTGTCTAATGAGTATTATAATGTAATGTAGTAACCTTATTCTTGCGCATGTGAATGAATTAAATGAACGACTCATTTAATTTGCGGAGTATTTATAATACTCTAGTGATTTTCCTAAAGTCATGCTTGGAATCCCATATTTGAACGTTGAAATCACAATGTAAGCAGACAAAAGAATGATCGATGAATCCGTTGAAAAGTTTAAAAAAAAAACTAGCAACTTCACCTTCCATTTCTGGAGATCAAAAGACGCCTACTTTTTGCTAACAATCGCTATCACTAGTATAAGAACACTAGTAAAGATTGCCCAAATTCTTACCGGCAAAAGAAAACACAATTTGGTAAAAGAGCCACAAATGTTTCCAACATCAATCTATTTCATAAAAAACAAGTCATTAGCCACTGTTCTTTGTAGCAAAGCCTATAAAATGAGAGAATAATAAAAATCTACAAATTAGTAATGCCTTATTATATTGAAAGAATCAACTGATACAATGTGTAAAAGTAAATATGTTTCCTTGCCATGAGTGACAGGAGAAAAACTGCCTTACGAAAGAAAAAAGACCTACTAATAAGCATTTGTCTAGTCGACAAAATTTCAAAATAAACTTTCCTCTCTCAACTATGGTGTGTGAGAAAGCTACAAAAAGGGCATTTGTTTATATAAAATTTTTTAAACCCCCGTTCTAATAAAAGTTTATTATCAAAATTCGAATAGAAGTAAGAGAAAAGGGATGGATAAGTTAAAAAAATTGAGGACTTCTACTATCTTCCAATAAAAATAGGAAAATAATAGGGATTAAAAAATGGTCAATAAACATAAAAAGAAAAAAATCAATCAGTAAGTCAATTTGAAAATAAAAAATCTCAAAACAATGAAACAAATCAATATCATGTGACAAATAAAAATAAAGAAAAAGAAAAAAAAGGTTAAAAAGTTTTCAAAAGGATAAATGAATTTAGAAATTCTTGAAAAGGGGAAAAAATATGGAACGATAAAAGAAATATGGGTGAATGTGAGAAAGGAGAAGAGAACGTGGGGAGAAGAAAAAAAAAATAAAAGAAAGATAGGAGAAACAAGATAGTCAAAAAGAAGAAATAAAGAAAAAGAAAAAGAAAAGAGAGGAAGAAGAAAGAGAGAAGGAAGACGAGACCGAGAGAGAAAGATAAAAAGATAAAGGAGAGAATATCGTTAATGAAATCATGTACAAAAGGACAAGGTATTCCATTTCATTTGTGCATGAATAGATGAAATGCCCATTATCCTTTAAAGTTTACATGCTCATACATACATGGATGCTGTAAGGGTTGGGAGTTTGATGCCTATTTATCATGTATCACGCGGGCACACAGCCGCGTGGAGTGGGCGGCGCGTCGCCGGGGGCATCTGCCCCAGCGCGGGCGAGGGCGTCTGCAAGATCTTGGCCGAGACCTAGCAGCGCGTGCGTGGTCGTGGGGCACGCGCAAGACCAGGTACAGCGCTGGTGGGCGCTACCGAGCTGAGGCTGTTGCTCAACACTTAGCCGATTTCAGGATGTGTGGGGCTGGCCCTGACTAACCTCGGGATGATATATGTTTGATCCATGCAGGTCAATTTCAGAATTGGGCAGGCTGATCCGGAATTGGGCGGGCTGATCCGGATTTGAGCTGGGCGTGGCTGAGTGAGCTGCGTGCCAATGCAGATATCAGCATCAACTTAACCTCGGGAGCCAACAAGACTGATCAACCGGCTGGGCGGCTGATGACACCGTGGCACGAGGATAAGGGCTGGAACAGTGTTCGGTCACTGTAGCTGGCACTGTGGTGCTTGTTTTGACATGACCGTTGACTTCTTCTCCACCCTTAGATTAGGTTGATGGATGATATCCCTTGCATGGGATTGACTATATATACTTGTGTTTTCCCTTTGTAAAGGGTCTTTGGTTGCCTTTAGGTCTTGGAGAAAATCCTTTGAGGAGGAGCTTGGTCTTGGCCTTGATGTATCTCTTCTCATTAATAGAGAGTTTACACTTTCTCTCTTACTCTTGGTTGTCTTTGGATGATATGTGCTTTGTAGCTTGCTTTGTGATTTGATTGGCAGGTTGACGTTGCGTCTAATCCGGATTTGAGTGTCCGGTTCCGTGAAAGGCTGACTTGTACCGCAGGGTGACAAGTGCCGCACAGCCCTCGCGAGGCGAATCCAGATTTGGAAGCTGAATTCGGAATTTGGGGCTGTGACAAGTGGTATCAGAGCTCCGGTGGTGCTCTGGATATTTGAACGATGGCTGGTAGCACAAAAGACCGTCTAGACCGGGTGGAGGAGAGATTGGGACGCCTGGAACATGTAATTGGTCGTTTTGATGATCTCCTTAGCACTTTGGGTCAGCGGGTAGATGACCTTACGCGGGGATGGAAGGAAAGCCAGTTACAGATGGATGCTCTCTCAGAAACGGTGATAACCCTTTCGGAGAAAGTTGATGTAATGGCGACGGACCTCTCTCAGCTTAAGAAAACTGGGCCAACGTCGGCAGCGCCGCGTGAGAGTCTCTTGCGCGTCAAGGTGCCGGAGCCAGCGTCGTTTGACGGCACGCGGAGTGCCAAAACCCTTGAAAATTTCCTTTGGGATGTAGATCAATACTTTCGGGCCGCGAAGGTGCCGCAAGTGGAGCAAGTCCCTCTCGTTGGCATGTATCTCACCGGGGATGCCAAATTGTGGTGGCGAACTCTGCAAGAAGATGATCTCAGTGCAGGCAGAATCACCTTCAGCTCATGGGATGACCTGAGGAGGGAATTGCGCGAGCAGTTCCTGCCCGGCAACACCGCTTGGGTGGCGCGCACGGCCTTGAAGAGGTTGACGCAAACGGGCTCTGTTCAGGATTATGTAAAAGAGTTCTCTTCTTTGATGTTGGACATCCGAGATATGTCGGAAGAGGATAAGTTATTTAACTTCCTCATGGGCTTGCAAAATTGGGCACAAATCGAAATTCGGCGGCAAGGTGCACGGGACCTTGTATCGGCGATCGTGGCGGCCGAGGAATTGATAGACTTAAGGGCTTCCCCTGGCTATGATGGTGAGAAGCTGAAGTCAAAACCAAAGGAAAAGGAACCAAGTGAGAAGAGGACTGGGAAAGGATATCAGCGAAGCCTTTTCCTGACCAGGCCAAGTTTGTTGATAGGGCTAAAGGCGAGGCAAGAGCGACGGGTGGAACCAGCGGAAGTGGCAAGACAGTGGGCTATTTTCTTTGTGCTGGTCTACACCTCGCGAGGGATTGTCCAAAGCGGGAGAGATTGGCGACGATTAGGAACAAGGATGAGCCAGCCGCAGAGGAGCCGGCACGGCTGAATCCTCTTCAGCTTCTAGGTGCCTTGCGGGCTATGAAAGGGAGCACTCTTACTTCTTTGATTGTTGTGGATGTAACTCTGAATGACAGGGCAATTCAGGGTATGGTGGATACAGGAGCGACGAATAGCTTCTTGAATGAAGGGATGGCCACTCGGCTGGGCTTGCGTGTGGTGGCACACACCAGTCAAGTGAAGGCGATTAACTCTCAAGCCAAGCCAGTCGTGGGGAAGGTAGCTGGTGTACCAATTCGACTGGGCGAATGGCGAGGAAGAGTTGATGTCCTTGTTGTCTCTCTTGACGATTTCGAGCTCATCTTAGGGATGGAGTTTTTGAAGTCGATCAAGGCCATCATAGTTCCACATCTGGGTGGTTTGCTGATCACTGAAGGTGAGCAAACTTGTTTTGTGACAGGTGCCACGCCAGCAGAGAAGGGCAAGGGTATTATGCTTTCAGTTCAACAACTGGCTCATGGCTTGAAAAATGGTGATCCTACATACGTTGCCTCAATGTGTGAAGTCTGTGATGATGTTGTGGTTGATACTCCGTCTGTTGTAGCCGAGGTGCTTACTGAATTTGCAGACGTTATGCCGCCGGAATTGCCTCGACAACTCCCTCCCCGGCGTGCCATCGATCATCACATTGACTTACAGCCGGGTTGCACACCCCCAGCCCAAGCTCCATACCGCATGGCTCCCTTGGAGTTGGCGGAATTAAGGAATCAGATGACTGAGCTTTTGGACTGCGGCTTCATTCAGCCTTCGAAAGCACCATTTGGCGCTCCGGTTCTATTCCAAAAGAAGCAGGATGGGACCCTGCGGCTGTGTGTGGATTACCGGGCTCTAAACAAACTCACGGTGAAAAACAAGTACCCGATGCCGTTGATTCACGACTTGTTTGATCGCTTGTCGAAAGCTGCCTATTTCTCCAAGTTAGACTTGCGCTCAGGTTATTGGCAAGTGCGCATTGCGGAAGGTGATGAGGCCAAAACGACGTGTGTTACTCGTTACGGGTCTTATGAATTTCTTGTAATGCCGTTCGGCTTAACCAATGCCCCGGCGACGTTTTGTTATCTAATGAATCAAGTCTTTTCGAAGTATCTTGATGTCTTTGTTGTTGTCTATTTGGATGATGTGGTGGTGTTTAGTGAATCCATGTCGGATCATGTAAAACACTTGAAGCTGGTGTTGTCCAAGCTGCGGGAGCACAAATTGTTTCTGAAATTGGAGAAGTGTAGATTTGCTCAAGAGGAAATAAAATTCCTAGGGCATGTCATCTCCCGGGGTGAAGTTCGGATGGACCGAACAAAGGTAGCGGCAATATTGGATTGGCCGGGGTCGTCCAAAGTCCCGGAATTGCGATCTTTTCTTTGGTTGGCCAATTATTATCGGCGATTCATCGAGGGGTATTCGCGAAAGGTTGCGCCGCTTACCGACATGTTAAAGAAAGACCAACCTTGGGGTTGGACTTAAAGGCAACAGTCAGCCTTTAACAAGATCAAGACAGCGATCGCGAGCGAGCCCGTCTTGGCGTTACCCAAGTTTGATGAGCCATTTGAAGTCCACACCGACGCATCCGAGAAGGCTGTCGGTGGTGTGTTGGTGCAGAATGGGCACCCTGTGGGTTTTGAAAGCTGGAAACTCAAAGATGCGGAGCAAAGGTACTCAGCACACGAGCGAGAAATGCTCGCTGTGATCCATTACTTGCAAGTATGGCGTGTTTATCTCTTGGGTACCAAGTTCATTGTTAAGACTGACAATGTAGCCAATACCTTCTTTGCTACCCAAAAGAAGTTGTCTTCAAGGCAAGCCAGATGGCAGGAGATTTTGCAGGAGTATGATCTCACATGGCAGCACAAGCCCGGGAAGCACAATCAAGTGGCCGATGCCTTGAGTCGCCGGCAGATTATGGATTTTGTGCCTGCCCTCACTCAAGTGGAGAGTGACCTGCAAATCCAGATTCGGGAGGTAGCAAAGGCGGATCCTCGTTACAACCAGTTGGTTGAGGAAGTCCGTGAAGGCGTGGTACGGCGATACTGGCTGGACGATGGACTCTTGTATGCCAACGGTGGTCGCTTGCTGGTGCCGAAGGGAGAGCAGCTAAGGCAGCAGCTCTTGAAGGAACACCACGACGTCCCGTAGGCGGGACATCCCGGCCGCGAGTGCATGATGGCGTTGCTCTCGCGACACTACTACTAGCCGGACATAGGCAATGACATAGAGGTATATGTTAAAACCTGTTTTGTATGTCAGCAGGACAAGGTGGAAAGAAGGCTACAGGCGGGTCTTCTCCAGCCGCTGCCGATTCCGGAACGACCATGGGCGTCGGTGTCCATGGATTTCATTTCCGGATTTCCAAAGGTGGACGGCATGTCTTCAGTCATGGTGATCGTTGATCGCTTCACCAAATATGCTGTCTTTGCACCTGCGCCGGTTGTTTGTTCAGCTGAGATGGCGGCTCGGTTGTTCTTTCGGCGGGTGGTGAAGTACTTTGGTGTGCCTGAAGATGTGATCAGTGATCGTGATGCACGATTCACTGGGCGGTTCTAGACTGCCTTGTTTGATCTGCTGGGTACTGAACTGAGGTTCTCGACTGCTAACCATCCGCAAATGGATTGGCAGACGGAGCACATAAATGCCTTGTTGGAGGAATACCTTCGACACTATGTCTCTGCCTCACAGCAAGACTGGCTGGACATGCTTGACATCGCCTAGTTCAGTTACAACCTCCATCGATCATCGTTGACGGAGAAGAGCCCTTTTAAACTTGCTTATGGGTATCAACCAATCACACCTCCGGAGATTGCGAAGCGGAGGACCGGTGGTAAGTGCCCCGCCGCTTATTATTTCGTTGTTGATCGACAGGAAATGATGGATCGGGCACGAGATAGTCTCGACAAAGCGACTCATCGTATGAAGAAATATGCAGACCAAGGGAGACATCCTTTGGAGTTTAAAGTCGGAGACCGAGTTTGGTTGAAGCTTACTCCGCAAGTATGGAAGAAGATGTATCGTCGGGTGGTGCATAAGGGCTTGGTGGCTCGGTATGATGGGCCTTTTGTTGTTGTTCAAAGGGTTGGCAATGTCGCCTACCGTTTGGATCTTCCCGAACGGTTGAAGCTACATCCTACATTCTATGTAAGCTTCTTGAAGCCGTGTCATGAGGACCCCAATGATCCGTCCCGGGCGAAGACAAGTCGGGCTCCACCGACAATTCGTCATGAGTTTTCCCGGGTGGCGGAACGGATCTTAGATCGGAAGGTCGAGGGCCAAAGTAAGAAGAATCGTCGTATTTACTTTCTTGTGCAATGGAAGGATTTACCGATCTCGGAAGCGAGTTGGGAGTGGGATACGACACTTTGGCAATTTGAGGAACTAGTCAATGAGTTCCTTGCCGGGTCGACGAGGGCGTCGACTTCAACGGGTGGGGGTGGTTTGTAAGGGTTGGGAGCTTGATGCCTATTTATCATGTATCACGTGGGCACACAGCCGCGTGGAGCGGGCGGCGCGCGGTGGCGCGTGGCCGGGGGCATCTGCCCCAGCGCGGGAGAGGGTGTCCGCAAGATCTTGGCCGAGACCTAGCAGCGCGTGCGTGGCCGTGGGGCACGCGTAAGACCAAGTACAGCGCGGGTGGGCGCTACCGAGCTGAGGCTGTTGCTCAACACTTAGTCGATTTCAGGATGTGTGGGGCTGGCCCTGACTAACCTCGGGATGATATATGTTTGATCCATGCAGGTCAATTCTGGAATTGGGCAGGCTGATCCGGAATCAGGCGGGCTGATCCGGAATCAGGCGAGCAAATCCGGATTTGAGCTGGGCGTGGCTGGGTGAGCTGCGTGCCAATGCAGATATCAGCTTCAACTTAACCTCGGGAGCCAACATGACTGATCAACCGGCTGGGCAGCTGATGACACCGTGGCAGGAGGATAAGGGCTGGAACAGAGTTCGGTCACTGTAGCTGGCACTGTGGTGCTTCTTTTGACATGACCGTTGACTTCTTCTCCACCCTTAGATTAGGTTGATGGATGATATCCCTTGCATGGGATTGACTATATATACTTGTGTTTTCCCTTTGTGAAGGGTCATTGGTTGCCTTTAGGTCTTGGAGAAAATCCTTTGAGGAGGAGCTTGGTCTTGGCCTTGATGTATCTCTTCTCATTAATAGAGAGTTTACACTTCTCTCTTACTCTTGGTTGTCTTTGGATGATATGTGCTTTGTAGCTTGCTTTGTGATTTGATTGGCAGGCTGACGCTGCGTCTGATCCGGATTTGAGTGTCCGGTTCCGTGAAAGGCTGACTTGTACCGCAGGGTGACAAGTGCCGCACAGCCCTCGCGAGGCGAATCCTTATTTGGAAGCTGAATTCGGAATTTGGGGCTGTGACAAGTGGTATCAGAGCTCCGGTGGTGCTCTGGATATTTGAAGACCTCCCTTGAAGCTCATTGTGATGTTTAATGCAAGGCGACTACTCTCTTGAGCGGGTTTCTCCATGCCTCTTGATTGTCATATGGCTAAAAGGTTAGATGAAGACCTCTCTTGAAACTTGATGTAATGTCCAATGCATGATAACTACTCTTCTTTGAGGGGGTTTCTCTAGGCCTTTTGACAGTCACTGCTAAAAACATTGATGAAAACCTTTGAAAATCTCTCTTGAAGCTCGATGTGATATCCAATGCATGACAACTACTCTCTTTGAGAGAGCCCTCCATTAACTCTTGATGGTTCCACAATTGAAAGGGTTGATGAATATGTGAGATCCACCATTTTACACTCACAAGGGTGACAAAAAAAATCTCTAAAGAATTCCTTGAAGCCTATAGTGAACTCTAATGTTTGACACTTCAGTGGTGGATGGAGCTGATAAAAACTCTTATAGGACTTCTATTCAGTTTACTATGAGGTCCACTGCTTAACATTCACATGGATGCTAAAAAACTCAATAGAATTTCTAGAAATTCTCTGTGAGGTTTAATACCTCTTAACACTCACAGGAGTGACTTGAAAATGACCTTAAAATAAATCTATTCCAAAAACAAACAAACTAAAGACTCAAATAAACTGACGAATAAACTTTAGCGTTTCAAGACGTCAAGAAGTCAAGCAACCAAAATGTTTCACAAGTCAAAGTCTGCAAGACTTGATAAGAATGAAATGCCAAAGTTTCCAAATAGCAAATTAAAACGGATCAAGTCGTGATTCACAAACATGGAGATATCACAATTTGTGACTCAAATCTTGTCTAAGATGTAAACTTTGAAACTTGAGAAAAATCAAAGCAAAAAAAAAATATATTCCAATAGGCTTTTCAGTGAAGGAATCGAGAGATGTTGAAGTGTTGAGATATCTCTTCACGAAACTAAATGAATCCATGTCATTTGAATATAAAAAGAATATAAAAAAATAGGATGAGAAAATTTTGAGTATCTTGTCCTTTTACTCACAATTAAATTTATGTACTCATGTATCTTTTCTTTTAATCAATAAAATTGATTCTATGTTTGTCATTCACACTTGTTCTTAATTGGAGGTTTCTATGATGATATCCGGTGTAATTAACATGGGGGGCTTGCCCTTAATGAAACTCATGAACCCTCAATCACTTGAAATTATAAATAACTAGATTTTGATTTGTGACCTATTTGTTTTTTACCACTTAATCCCATTAAAAGCTGAGCTAGGGTAAAAGACCCCACACACCTCTTTGTTGTCCCACACAATGTTGATTTATTTATCCATTACCAATCACACATTAACATAGAGATCTGCAATCTAACTAAAGCTATTGATATCCTCAAATACACATTAAGTGTTGGGTGTCAGCCTCCATCCGGGCGCTCCCATCAGCATGTCTCTCGATTATGCGCATGGGCTCACGGCCATGCACTGCCGCTACTAGGTCTTGCCACACTGTCTTATGGATTACCTCGCCTGCTCTCTGTCATATGTCCTTGGCCACGAGACTATATGCATTGCTCGGTTTGCGCGGCTATGCGCCCGTGCATATAGGCCTGTCTCGGCACCCTTTTATTAGACTACATCGGCTTTTGGCACTCTCCTGCGCCAAGGGAACAGACTGTTCATGATCATATGGGCATAAATCCTGATCATGGCTGAGTGTAAGGGTCCAAACCCTTATAAACCACCCCCACTTATTGAACCCAGTATGCTCGTCGGTCTTGAGGTCAAAGAGTCTTTAACTAACTCCTCAAACTGCCATAGAGTAGTATCGCGCTCCCAGCTTGCCTCCAAAGCAGGCAAGTCTTTCCATTGAACAAGAAAAAAAACTCGGCAATTTTCTTACTCTGGTCCTTCACTTTCCGGTCTAAGATCTGTTCAACCACACGAGTGAACTCTTTGCGGACAGTCACCGGACCCGACTTGTCTTCGTTTTTGATGAATCAGTGCAGTCTTCATGGCATGGCTTCAAGAAACTTACATAAAAAGTGAAATGAAGTTTCAGCTAATCAGGGAGATCCAAACGATAAACAAAATTTCCTACCCTTTGGGTACTTCCCTTTGGTTCTCCGCTTTGCCACTTCCGAAGGAGTGATGGGTTGGTACCATAAGTAAGCTCAAAAGGGCTTTTCTCAGTTGAAGAAGATCAATGAAGATTGTAGCTGAACTGGGCTACATCAAGCAAATCTTGCTAATTTTTATGTGAGGTGGAGACATAGTATTGAAGGAACTCCTCCAACAATGCATTAATCATCTCAATCTGCCCATCCATCTAAGGATGGTTGGAAATTAAGAACGGTAATTCCGTGCCCAACAAACAAAACAAGGCTATCAGGAACCGCTCGGTGAAGTGAGCATCCCAATCGTGACTGATGTCTTGTGGTACACCAAAGTGCTTCACGGCATGCCTTAGAAATAATTCAGCAACCTTCCCGGTCGAGCATGTCATCGGCATTGGAACAAACACCGCATACTTGGTAAGTTAATCCACGATCACCATAACAGAAGACATCTCATTCACCTTCGGAAACCCTAAAATAAAATCCACAGAGACAAAAGTTCATGGTTGTTTCAGAATCAAAAACGTTTGGAGAAGACCAGCTTCTTAACTTCTCTCGGACTTGTCTTATTGGCACACAAATCAAGTCTTCACATATATTTCTATGTTGTTGCCTATGTCGTACCAGTAGAAGTATCACGAGAGCAAGGCCTTCATACGCTCACGGCGGGGATGTCCCACCCATAGAACATCATGATGTTGCTTAATGAGATCTTGCCGAAACTGACCACCCTTCGTCACAAAGAGCAGAGCGCCTTTGGCGTAGAGAAGATCGTCTTCAAGTCAATATTTGTGTACAACTCCACCTTTGACTTCTTCCACCAATTTGGTGTATTTAAAGTCCATCCTTGCTACTTCTCGAATGCGGCTTTGCAAGTCATTTTCCACTTTGGAAAGGTCAACCACAAATACCATAATCTATAGGATACTTAATGCATTGGCAACCTGATTGTGTCTCCCCGACTTATGCTGCCAAATGAACTCATATTCATGCAAAAAATCCTACCATCTACCTTGTCTCAAAGACAACTTCTTTTGAGTAGCAAAGAAAGTGTTAGAGACATTATTAGTTTTAGTAAAAAGCTTAGTGCCCAGGAAATAAACTGTTCATACCTGCAAGCAATTGACAGCGACGAGCATTTCGCGTTCATGCACCGAATACCATTGCTCTACATTTTTAAGCTTTCAACTTTTGAAAGCCACAGGATGCCTGTTCTAAACTAGAATGCCACTGACAACCTTATCGGATGTATCCGTGTGAACTTCAAACGGTTCATCAAAGTTGGGCAAAGCTAGGATTAGATAACTAGCTATGGCAGTCTTAATTTTGTCAAAAGTCGATTGTTACCATTTAACCCAAAGCCAAAGTTGGTCCTTCCTCAACAAGTCAGTGAGTGGCACGACCTTTCTAGAATATCTTTCAATAAAATGGAGATAGTAGTTGCCTACATCGAGAAATCTACAACTCGGTGACCTTGGATGGCGCCGATCAGTCCAAGATTTCTGCCACCTTAGCCCGGTCTATCCGCACTTCACCCTAAGAAATGATATGCCCTACGAATTTGATCTCTTCTTATGCAAATTGACATTTCTCTAACTTCAAATATAATTTGTGCCTCAAAGTCTTGATAGAACTAACTTCAAATGAGAAATGTGATCCTCGAAGGATTCACTAAAAATCATAACATCATCCAAGTACACAACCATAAAAGTATCAAGGTTATCAAAAAACACTCAATTCATTAAGTGGAAAAACGCCATCGGGGTATCAGTCAAGCCAAAAGACATTTGCAAGAAATTCATAAGAACCATGGTAGTAACACACGTCATCTTAGCCTCATCTCCTTCCGTAGTCCTAACTTGCCAATAACCCGAACGAAGATCCAACTTAGAAAAGTACGTGGCTTTGGCCAACCTGTGGACCCCCCAATTTGTCATTTTATTTGTGGTTAATAATCAAAACATGTAAACTAGTATGTGTGGACCAGCCTTTTTGTTCCTTTGCTTTTGCCGAGAACCTTAAAAGCCTGGAAATTAGTCTATGGTTTTCTTTGGAGTTCAACGCTGCCGGCGTGCTGCGGAGGAGTTGTTTCTTTAGAAAAAAAAAGAAAGAAATTTTGAAGTAGAGATAGAGAGAAGGGGCTATCCCTTCAGACTTCCTTGCTACAACCAGGGGATAGCGGTCCTGTTGGAGGTTGAAGAGGCCGAGGTACAGGTTCACCGGAATTCTTGGCAGTTGTGGGTGAAGTTGAGAGGAGCTCGTCGCCGTCAGGTCTTCGTCAGTGTTAAAGGTAGGTGTCATGCTTGATCATCATTTCAAAAAAAAAAAAAACTAGCTGGATGATCTCATGTCTAGTATCACCTTAGAACCTAACAAGGTTGTAATTAAGATGCCTACTTAAGATCTAGATTGGTTTGGTGTGTTGAAAGGTTACCTTGTTTTATTTTTGTATGTTCAAGCTTGCAGTTGTGTCTTCTTGTTGTGCTTGGGATTTCTTGTAGAGTTAATCATTCAATTATATGTATGCCTTTGTTTTGCTAGCAACCATATGTTTGGCCAAATTTTAAATTTGTCTTGTTGTAATCTAAGTTGGCAGACCTAGAGAAAGTATTGCAATTTTTTATTCCTTTAGTAGATAAGCATTTTGAACAGTCAACTTCAACAAACTTCTCGTAGGGAAATCCTTTAGACTGATCAATTTTGTCAGCTAGAACTGTGACTCTGTTAACTGTCCCACAAGACTAAAATTGTTGCTGGACTTCCTCTGGGATGCACCCATATTCTATATTACCAACATGGATTGAATGAGAATCCACCTCCTCTTTTTCAACTTGGGTTGCAGCAACCTTATGTCTGATCTATATTTATATATATTCTTAAACTCTTACGTTGATCTGTAGGGTTATGTAAACTTACAATTTGTTTTTAGTTTGAAAGTAATGTATTTATTGGTAGGCTACAGATTTTGAGTCAATAGTGCCTTTTGAGGAAGTTGACTTCGGTTTTCTTTTTGTGTCTCAGGGTTAAGCTATTTCAGGTAAGTAACCCACTGAGAACTTCGTATTATTTTGAATGAGAAATTCTTAAATTTATGCATGATGTAATGCGTTATTTCTGACTATGAGTCTTAACTAGATTTATTGAAAAAATAATAATTATTATTTACTTGGATTTTGCTATTAATTATACCGGTGGTAATTTATTTCATTTGGTTAATCATTTGTTATCTTTAAAATTTCCAATTATATATATATATATATATTGAAGTGTATATTTACTTTTTGTTATTGTTTTGGTTTGATTAAATGAATTTCACTTATTCTTTCTTTCATTTATATAAGTGTTTTCTTCTTGACTTGGGAGAATGATTGGTATTTATTAATGGTTTGGTGTTTTATCTATTCTATTTTATAATTAATTTTTATTTATTTTCTAATTTTTCTAAAGTGGGATTTTGAGTCATTGTATTTTTTAGTGTATGTGAATGGAAATAAAATTTGAGAATTTCTAAACTTGTACTCGGTAAGTTTTTGTGCAGAAAGTTTAGTCTCCATTTGTACTATACCTAACCTGTCAGTAGGGGTTAAACACTGACCTTGTCGATAAGAATTCCTGGAATAATGAAACTACAGTTTCGCACCAATCCATCAATGAAATAATAACGGTTATCTGATGTTCTGACTCGGATCATAGAAAATAAATAAATGACATCTGATAGCTATAATAAAATTGAAAACATTTTATTGAATCCTACCCTTCAATTTCTGTATCATATTTCAGAATTTATCAACAAATTTTGGGAAGACATTGCAAATGGATTTTTATCATTGGCTTACCCATTTCCAAAGGATTTTCTGTTATTTATGGCATGGTGGATAAACTATCGAAAAATGGCCACTTTTTACCACTTAAAGCTGATTTTACAAGCTCATCAATTGTTGAAGTTTTTATTGAACGTGTGATGGAACTGCATGGAATTCCTAAGTCTATTGTCTGTAAAGGACATAAGGATTTTACAAGTCAGTTTTGGCAACATCTCTTCACACTAATGGACACTTCAATTCAAATGCCTTCTGCCTACTATCAACAAATTGATGGTCAAATAAAGACCTTGAACAAGTGTTTAGAGTTGTATTTGAGATGTTTCACTATTGAGAATCCAAAAGCATGGGTTGATCTTCTTCCATGCGCCGAATATTAGTACAATACATTGTATCATACTGGTGGAAAATAACACCATTGAGAGCTGTGTATGGTTGGGATTGTTAGTGTAGTATGTGTGAATATTTATAAATAGTTTAGTCCCACATCCGATAAAGAGAATAATTAACATATCTTTATAAAATATAAGATAATAATCAAATCAAATCATTGGATTTGAGAAAAGTGCAAATAGGCCCTCTAATATATATATATATATTATAATAATATTATATTTATTTATTTAATCTATGAATGGGCACTTGGGGCATCTTGGGTTGAATTAAATAATTTATTTATTTATTTTATGAAAAGATGCCACATGTTAGTTGTTTTCTCTAACAGACACATCTAATCAAATTCAACCTTTGGTTCATAACTTTTCATCCTTTTTAAATACAGAAGTGTTCTCAAAGAAGATTATTACTTTCCTGCAAAGTTTAATCTTGGGATTTTGTTGTATCCTGAGGTAATTATTGCAAAACCTGGTCCACACTTGAGGGCGATAAATTCCTAAAAGACAGTGCTTCTACATGCCTTAAAATCCACTAAATTCTTCTTCTTCAATCTTTGTTTTCTTTAACAATTTTTAGGAATTTATCATATTATTTTTGCAATGAAAAAACACCCCGAAACTTCCTTCAGGGTGATGGACCAAGACTTCGTGAAGCTTGATCGTTTTGATGGCACCAACTATACTCGCTGGAAGGACAAGATGATGTTCTTTCTCACTGCTTTGAAGATTTGGTACGTGCTTGATCCAAATCTTCCAGAAGTTCCAGTGGCTACTCTTGATGAATTTGCAAAAGCTAAGGAAGAACGTATTAAGCGTCAAGAAGATGAGTTGCTGTGTCGTGGTCACATCCTGAACACTCTTTCGAACCGTCTGTATGATCTCTTCACTTCTGTTCAATCACCAAGAGAAATATGGAAAGCTTTGGAATTCAAGTACAACTCTGAGAAACAAGGAGCAGATAAGTTCATTATTCTAAAATTCTTTGAATTTACCATGTTCGATCATGTTTCTGTATTGGATCAAGTGCATGAACTACAAATCCTAGTCTCTAAATTGAAAGACTTGAATGTTGAAGTCAATGAAGCATTACAAGTTGGGGCGGTCATAGCCAAACTTCCTCCAAGTTGGAATGATTACATAAAGAAATTGTTACATTCTTCTGAAAGTTTCTCTCTAGAACAACTCCACAAGCATCTCAGAATTGAAGAAGAAACTAGAATTCGAGATGGAAAGAGATTCGGAAAAGAATCTGACTACAATGTGAATTTCATTGATGTGAACAAGTCCAACACATTTGAAAAAAAGAAGAGGAAATTCGTTGATGTAAATTCAAATTCAGACAATTATGGTTCCAAGAAGAACAAGACATGTTTTCATTGCAAGAAAAAGGGTATTTCAAGAAGGAGTACAGGTTTTGGAAGAAAATGAAGAAGGATCATGTTGTTGTTGATTCAAATAACGAAGTTAGCATTGTTGAAGAACAAGTAAAAGACCTTGTGGCTATGGTCTCAGATTTACAGATCTCTATGATAACAAAAGTTAATATGACTGCGTTTTCAAACACCAATGGCTGGTGGTATGATTCTGGAGCAACGATTCACATTTGCAATGATAAGAATCTGTTCAAGGACTACGAGATTGCTGCTGATGGACATGAAGTGTTAATGGGCAATCATAATGCTGTTAAAGTTCATGGAAAAAGGGACTGTAGAGATTTTCTTCACTTCTGGAAAGAAACTTACTTTGATCAATGTTCTTCATATTCCTGAAGTTAAAAAAAATTTGGTGTCTAGAAATTTGCTTTGTAAGGGAGGATTTAAAATTGTATTAGAAGCTGATAACCTTATTCTCTCAAAGAATGGGGTCTTTGTTAGGAAAGAATATGCTTGTGATGGAATGTTTAAACTTTTTGTAACTTCAAATATTAATAATACTGAGAAAGTTTCTGCTTATATGATTGATTCATCAATTACTTTATGGCATTCACGTTTGGCACATGTTAATTTTAAATCATTAAAGTTTATGGCAAAACATGGATATGTATCTTATTAAAATAGTGATCATGATAAATGTGAAATTTGCATTCAAGAAAAAATGACTAAGTTACCTTTTCTTAGAATAGAAAGAAATTCTGAATTGTTACAAATTATACATTCTGATATATGTGAGTTAAATGGGCATTTGACTAGAGGAGGAAATAGGTACGTTGCCACTTTTATTGATGACTACTCTAAATACACTCATGTTTATCTTATGAAATATAAAAATGAAGTCTTTGATAAATTTAAATTATTTAAAGCTAATGTTGAAAATCAGAAAGAAAACGAATTAAAATCTTTAGAAGTGATAGAAGTGGAGAATATTTTTCAACAGAATTTAATTCCTTTTGTGAACAACATGGAATAATTCATCAAAAGAGTGCACCCTACACTCCACAACAGAACTGATTGGCTGAGAGAAAGAATAGAACCCTTGTTGATATGGTAAATGCAATGTTGTTAAGTGCTAAATTATCTTATTCTCTTTGGGGAGAGGCATTATTAAGTGCGTGTCATGTGCATAATAGAATTCCCTCAGAAGTGACAAAGACATCTCCATATGAATTATGAAATGGTAGAAAACCAAATTTAAGTTATTTTCGTGTATGGGGTTGTCTAGCATTTTATAGATTAACATATCCTAAAAGGACTAAATTAGGACCACGAGCTATAAAGAGTGTTTTTATAGGGTATGCTAAAAATTCTAAAGCCTATAGATTATTAGACTAAGAATCTAATGTCATTGTGGAATCCAGAGATGTTCAATTTATTGAAAATAAATTTCATCATAATTCCATAAGTGTGTCAACTCCTAATACAACATTAGATGATCATAACAAGAAAATTAAAAGAACTAGCACAGTCAAAGAACATTTATTCTGATTTTATTTCTTCTCAAGCTTTAGTTTTTTTAGTCGAAGGTACAAGAACTAAAATAATAAATAAAATTCCTATTTTATTAAATATAGAAGAAGATCAAACTCCTAAAACTTATAAAGAATCTCTTGCTTCACGAGACTCGACATTTTGGAAAGAATCTATTAATGATGAAATGGATTCTCTAATGTCTAATGGAACATGGGTTTTGGTTGATCCACCTCCTGGTTGTAAGCTAGTTGGATGAAAATGGGTATTCAAAATTAAAGATAGAAATATCTTTAAATCCATATTAGTGGCAAAAGGGTTTAAACAAAAGGAAGGAATTGATTATTTTGACACAGATGCTCTTGTTGCTAGAATTACTTCTATTAGACTGTTATTCGCATTAGCATCTATTTATAATTTACAAGTTCATCAAATGTATGTTAAGACAAAATTTTTAAATGGTGAGATTAATGAAGAGGTATATATGAAACAACTTGAAGGTTTTATTCTACCAGGAAATGAACAGAAAGTTTGCAAATTAACAAAATATTGTATAGACTAAAACAAGCACCAAAACAATGCCATGAAAAATTTGAATCTGTAATTTTACAATTTGGCTTTATGCATAATGGTGCTGATAGATACATTTATTCTAAGTTTACAAATAATTTGGGTATAATACTATGTCTCTATGTTGATGATATGCTAATCATTAGTACTAACATGGAAAGAATAAATGACACTTAGGTGAAGTAGATACAATCTTAGGTGTCCAAGTTAAAAGATATAGTGGGGGTTTTGCACTATGTCAATCTCATTACATTATGAAAGTGTTAGTTAAATTCAATAATTTAAATATTAAAGAAGTGTTTATATCAAATTTTTTGATATCCTAATTTTAATCAAAATAAGTTTATTTAAAAAAAATTTCCAATATCCTAATCAAAATAGGTTTATCTTAATTACATACATCAAAATTTTAATGGAATTAGGATATGATATTAAGATGAACAAAACGGATATTATTTGGATATATATAAAAATTTTAAAATACCAATTGATCTAAAAATTATTCAAATCCCTGGATCAGCCAAGAGCATGGATCTCAAGGTGATCTAAAATATTCAAATCACAAGATCAGCCGAGAGCACAGATCTCAAAGCGATCTAAATATTTAAATTTCAAGATCAACCAAGAGCACAGATCTCGAGGGGATCTAAATTTCAAGATTAGCCAAGAGTACAGATCTCGAGGTGAGCTAAAAATTCAAATCTTAAGATTAGCCGAGAGCACAGATCTCGAGGCGATCTAAAATATATAAATTTTAAGATCAGCCGAGAGCACAAATCTCGAGGCGATCTCAATATTCAAATATCAAGATTAGCCGAGAGCACAGATCTCGAGGATCTAAATATTCAAATCTCTAGATCAACCAAAAGCACAAATCTCGAGGCATCTCAAGATTACCCTTGAGTACGCATCACGAGGCAAATATATATATTTATAAATAAATAATATATATTATTTGTTTAAGATAACAATATATATATATATAATCAATAAATAATAAATAAAAGAAATAATAATAAATAATAAATAAATGAATGAATATATGTGGACAAAAAAAAGGGTGACGATTTGATCATATCTTTTTGGGCGAAATGGTGGAACCACCTGATATCTCCTGGCTTTAAAAAGGAGAGGAAAATTGAAGAGGAGGGTGCCAAAAAAAAAAAAAAAGAGGAAGGTAAGGGAGAAGAAAAAGGAAGAGGAGAAGGAAGAGAAGAGATCAGTAAACTGAGAAGAAGAAAAGAAAAAAAGAGGTTTCTTTCTATATATTTCTATCTCCTTTCTCTGGTCACATATACATGTAAAAAAAAAGAGAGAGAGAGCTATCGCTGCTGCTGTCGCCACTCGTCACCGCCGCCGCTTTCAACGCCGCCGTTGCCGTCCGTCACCGCCGTCGCTGATCGTTCTTCACTGAGACCGACGCCATGCGAGGGTGGAATATCCCTCGCTCCGTTCGTATTTCAAAGTACAAAAAAAAAGAAGAGAAGTCAACGCGATTGTCCGTCGCTACCCGTCGCCTTTGCCCGCGTCTACTGTTGATGCCAACGGAGCGAGGGTGGAATATCCCTCCTCCGTCGGCAGTTCCGAGCGCTCTCACCCTCTGTCTATCTCCTTTCCACCGCTATTAACGGAGGAAATAACAGAGAAGTTGATGTGCTTCTTGTTTATTTTCAACGGATATCATCTACAAAAGCTGGGAGTTGTTTTCAGCTTAAGAATATAACAAAATTCATGAAAACAATTGAGTAAAACTTGACAAGTGCATAAGAGAAGACTAAATTTTTGGATTACAAATGAAAAGAATATGGCAGACATGGGAGACTCCTATACAATCCGATCTGGCCTTGGAATCATCTATTTTAATCATCGAATGCTCCCTTTCCAGCACTCAGAAGTTGTCTGGAATTAGTAACTTGATATGTTTGGAGTCTGGTAATGAATCAGAGAGTTTCTCTAAAAAAGGGAATCAGATAGAATCAGGAAAGGAGGCCACAAGTTTTTCTTTATAAGAGAATTTTGGAATGGGCACCAGCTTTTGTAGGTTTGTGAATCTTTTGAGAAGATGCTCCAGAGGGTACAGTGTTGGCCCATGCTTCGCAGATAAACAGGTATCCTTAGGAAGCAATGGACAAAATGATGTAAAGAGCATTGAAAAATCTGAAATTGGGCATCTTGGCAGAAATTCACAACATGAATGTAACAGTGATTTCTTGGAAATTTACTGCGATGATCCTTCACATTGTGATATTTCAGCTAAATACTATTCGCCTTCATCAATTGATCAACTTCAATGAGGAAACAAGTAGACAGCTTGGAGAAGAAAATAAAACTACCCAGCAAAAAGGAAAACATCTTGATGTCAGTGTAATAAAACATAAGTCTAAGGATGCAGACATTGCAAGAAAGAAGCAGTTGAAAGCAGAGAAAGCTCAAATAATTGAAGAAAAAAATAATAAAAAAAACAGCAAGAGAAGCTACAGAAGTAAGCTTTGAAAGCTAACGAAGTATGCAAAGATGAAAGGTGTCAGCCTAAATGTGAAAACATGGTCAACTTCCATCGAATATCAGTTATATGAGAGACAGAAGAGTGTGTATATATATATATATGTAAAATATATATATAACCAAGCTGTCAAACATAGCAACCAGTTAACGTGCCAGAACGTGCCACATGTCAACAAGCAAGTTTACATTGACCAACACCATGTAAACAAACTTATGGAAGCAATGTTGAAATAAAAAAAATCATTTATATATAGGCTGATAGTCTCCTGTGGATCAAACTTAAGCACCTGAAAACTCAACTCAACCATCTTGCCTCGAATTTAAGCTATTTCTGCTGAAGATGAAATCATAGCCCTTCAATCCTATCTCTTGATGATCAAATCTAAACCCTTCATCATAAATTGCCTTGAACTTAAGCCACTTTTGCTTGATGATAAAATCACAGCCCTCCAATCAAATCAAAACCCTTCATCTTAAATTGGCTCGAACTCAAGCCATTTTTGTTTGATGATGAAATCACAACCCTCCAATCAAATCTAACTCCTTCATTATATTTGCCACACTGTATAAAGAAGCGCACTGAAAATACCTAACAATGAGATAAATATCTCAAGAGGGCAACAAGACATGCAATGCGGTGACGAGGCACAGGCAGCAATATATATATATATATGAAATAAATAATAATAATAATAATAATAATAATAATAATAATAATAATAATAATAATAATAATAATAAATAATAAAAATTTATATATATATATAATAAAAAGAATAAAAATGAAATTTATGATTTTGTAGTATGTATATGGAATAAATAATTAAATTTATTGTTTGTAATATTTTGTCTTTACTTGTACTCAAAGCCCTTAATCGGAGGTTCCCAAGATTCTAATCTGGGGTAATTAATAATAGAGGCTTGCCTCTATTAAGAATAAAAGAGTCCACAAAAAAAAAAAATAAATAAATAACATTTGTGATTCGATATCGCTCGGTGTCTCTTCACCGACACGACGTCAGGGCACTATTTTCGATCCCACAAGAAGCAAATACTCCTTATGATGTTTCTATTAGTTTAACTGAAAATCTTGAAGAGCACTAGCTCAACTTGAATATGCTAGTGCTATAGGTAGTCTTATGTATGCTATGCATTGCACTAGACCTGATATAGCTTTTGCAGTTTGTAAATTGTCAAGATTTACTAAAAATCCAGATGTGTTACATTGGAATGCAATAAAAAGAGTACTAGGATACCTTAAGAGGACAAAAGAATTGGATTTATTCTATGATAGTTTTCCTGCTGTATTAGAGGGATATTCCGATGCTAGTTGAATAAGAAGTACTAGTGACAAAATGTCAACAAGTGGATGAATTTTTACATTAGGAGGCGGGGTTGTCTCGTGGGCATCAAAGAAGCAAACATGTATAACACATTCAACTATGGAGTCTGAATTTATTGCCTTAGCAGCAGCAGGCAAGGAAGGAGAATGGTTGAGAAACTGGTTATTAGATATAAAGTTGTAGCCATAACCAATGCCAGTCATTTCCTTACACTGTGACAATCAAGCAACTATGTCAAGAGCGCTCAATAAAATATATAATGGTAAGTCAAGACATATAAGTCTAAGGCATGAATTTGTGAGACAATTGATCACTGATGGTATTATTACCATATCTTATGTGAGATCTTGCAAGAATCTAGCAGATCCATTAACTAAAACTCTACCAAGAGATTTAGTAAAAAACACTGCTGCTGAGATGCGTCTACGACCTTTCAGCTAAACTTATTATTAATAGGAACCCAACTTTTATTTTAGCATTACCACTGATTTGGAAGATTAAAGGGTAATAACAAGTTAATGATAAGTGTTTTGAGTACTAAGTTTTGCTGATTAGCAAATTAGTACCATGGTCATTAAGAGGGTGAGTGTAGAAATTAAACACTCTTAATGGAATAAAACTTTACCTATATAAAATTGAGAAGTGGTGCAGCTTCTATCAAAGTTAAGTACATTTTGTAAAATTTTATGAAGTCAGGATGGAGCGCATGGCCTTAATAGTGCTGTTTTTTCATTTAATAGAGAACCTATGTTTGAATGTCATTAATAGCAAAACATGTGTGACAATTCCGATTTGGTAGATAGAATCACAGTTTAAGCTTAAGCCACATGTGATTTTGCTAAAGTCTTGAATTACTTCCGCTACATAAAGGTTTAAAATGAAAGTTACTTTTATAAATGCATATAGCTATAATATGACTGTATCAATTTCACACATACTAAGTGGAGAATTGTTAGTGTAGTATGTGTGAATATTTATAAATAGTTTAGTCCCACATCGGATAAAGAGAATAATGAACATATCTTTATAAAATACAAGATAATAATCAAATCAAATCATTGGATTTGAGAAAAGGGCAAATAGACCCTCTAATATATATATATATATATTTTTTATTTATTTATTTAATCTATGAATGGGCACTTGGGGCATCTTGGGTTGAATTAAATAATTTATTTATTTATTTTATGAAAAGATGTCACATGTTAGTTGTTTTTTCTAACAGGCACATCTAATCAAATTCAACCTTTGGTTCACAATTCTTCATTCATTTTCAATACAGAAGTGTTCTCAAAGAAGATTATTACTTTTCTGCAAAGTTTAATCTTGGGATTTTGTTGTATCCTGAGGTAATTATTACAAAACTTGGTGCAGACTTGAGGGCGATAAATTTCTAAAAGAGAGTGTTCCTACATGCCTCAAAATCCACAAAATTCTTCTTTTTCAATCTCTGTTTTGTTTAAGAGAGATTCCCTCAGCTATTAAACTTACTTATCTGATGATATTGAGCCCAATGACAATATCCACTTACTATAGTAAAGAGATAACATATAAGCTCAGTTAAAGAGCAATTTGTTAAAATATTAGAAATTCATAACACACTTATTTCTATCATCGTTTCTCCATCTCTTCCACAACGCCTTTTTCCCCCAGAAATTAGTGTTTGCTATCTCCTAATTTATTTGCTTGTAGACCATCGACAAAAATTTGGGATTTTAGGTTAATGTTATGAGTGTTTTTCTAGTTCTATTATAAATTTAGCACCTAAAGCTTGGAATTTGATTGGTTTTATGGATTTTATGACTCAGATTTCATGAAAGTCTTGGCTCTGCTTGACAAGCTTGATATTCTGAATGTTTAAGAGTTTCTATTAAGATCTTTTCATAGTGATAATTTGAAAGCGAGGCTGATGCAATATGGAAATGACTTTCAAATGTTTGGCTTCTTGATCCATTTATCGATGCTTGTATAATTGTTTCCATTAATTAACTTAAGCAGCAGTGGAAACAACAGTGGCATCAACAGATCACCCATCCTTGGATAATTTTGTTATCCATATTGACTGAATGTGTAATAGTGCTCTTAACAACCATATAAACAATACTATTATAATTATTGAATTTATTGATTTAGCTACTGAAGGCTGTTATTAATGATGGCTAACTGATCAGTGATGTTTTGATTATTTGTTAATCTACATCAAAGTAAGTTGATATATCTTACTGAATAAAATCATTTGTTGATATTTTTAGAGAAGATGTTGGTTTGAAGTATACATCTCTAGCTTTTTTTTTTTTTTTTTTTGCTAGCAGATTCTCTTGCAGTGGGGGGTTTATTTCAGTGTAAGTGGGAGGGAGTTGGGAAGTGGAAGGGAAAAGGCGGAAAGTGGTAGAAGTGATATGACTTTCACCACTTTCTGTGTTCATTTTACAAGAAGTGTCTTTTTCATGAAGTGCTCATTTTTTTATTTCTGGTGTTTATTTTGGTGTAAATAATATCACTTCTGGAAGGTCTTTGGAAGTGGCGGAAAGTAAGCTTTATAAGAGACTCACTTCCCCCGCTTCGGTGTAAAACTAAAATCCATCTAAAGTGTGGGAAATGACAACTTTTCTATTTTAGAGGTAAAGAACATCAAAAGTGAAGGAAGTCTGTCCATTTTTTTCTATTTTTCTCCACTTACACCGTAATGAACGCACTTAAGTTGAATAGGGAAATAATTGAGTTGATTGATAAGGCCTATGCTGGCAAACATCCCTAAGATTGTTGACAAAATATGCCAAGTTTTAGAGACAACTATGATGATAGTTTTTACAACATGGAAGTCATACTTTACAATCGCTAAGTTAATAGGTATTAACAATTATTTTACTACAGGGAGCTCTCTAGTTACCTAATGCTCTTCATCGAACTTTCAAGCGACCGCTAAATTGACTAGCTATATTTCCAAAAAAAAAGTAACATGTGATTGCTAATATCATGTAATGCTGCCACACATGTAATTTAGGGGCCGTTTGGTTACTCGAAAGTAGATGTAATGTAAGTTGATTTACAGGTAAAATGACAACATGGGTTGTTTGGTTACTCGTAAATGCAAAATTGATGTAATTCAAATTACGGATTTAATAGGTTTTGCCGCATTTTGAATTACGGCCAATTTGGCCGTAATTCAAAATGTTGTAATGTAAAACACTATTGAGGCTATTACTCAATTAATTGCCACAACCACCGGCTGCCTTCGCTGGTAGGACTCCGACCACCACCGCCGTTGGGCCGGCCTATCGGACTCTAGCGACCAGCCAAACTTCGACCACTGTCGCTGGTTGATCGGTGTCCTGCAACCACCACCGGCCCCCGTCCGAATTCCGGCCACCATCGACCGGATTCCAGCCACCGCTTCTATGGCCGGCCGGACTCCGGCGACTGCCGACGGCTTAAATTTAAATTTGACTTTTTTTTCCTAATACGTTAAACAAGGATGATAATAATTAAAATAGTATAATATATATAATTATAAGCAGTTTAAAATAAATTTATTACATCCCAACTAATTAAATCCTTTGTAATTAAAAAAATAATTTCTTTATCATGCCTTATAGGGATTTTTATCTAATTATTGTTTAAAATTTTTATTTGTGAAAAATTATATTTGCATCCTTATATGGTTAAATGGTGTTGTTTGAGAAATTTTAGTTAATTTAAATCCCTAAGTGAAATATATTTTAAATAAATAAAATGTATTGTCATAAATAAATAAAATAGATTTTATATGAAATATTAAAAAATATATAAAATATAGAAAATTATGAAAAAAAAGTAATCTCGCCACTTACTTTACTTGGTCATTTTTACCCACAGTTTACATCAAACCAAACACTTGAAAAGTAAATGCTGTATTTTTATTTACAGACAACCAAATGTAAATTAAAATACAATAATTTTATTTATATTTTATACTGTAATTTAAAATACTGGTAACAAAGCAGCTCTTTAACGATAATTCACTAGACAATTTTGCTTTTATTTTTAAAAAATCAAAAAAAATTAAATTGAAACACAAAGCAAGAAACCGAACCAAAGCTACCCAAAAAGAAAAAATCCCCACAGAAGCATTTCGTAATCCTCGACAAACGAAACCGAGTTTGATCTCCGTGTCTCGATCGCCAATGGATCCATCGGGCGCCGGCGCCGGCGCCTCCGCCTCAGCCGCAGGAGGGGGTTCGCTGTCGGAGATCTACCAGAACGCCCGCCGCTTTCTCCTCCGAGCCAGAGATGGTCTTGCCCGCCTCGAGCGTCTTGAGTCCTCCTTCTCCTCCGCCGCGGCCTCATCATCGTCTTCAGCCCCATTGGGGATCGGCCTCGACTCGCCGGAGCTCTCCTTCTCCGTTAAGCGCGACATCGCCCAGATTCAATCCCTGTGCACGGACATGGACCGCCTCTGGCGCTCCATCCCTGCCAAGGGCCAACGCGATCTCTGGAAGAGGTTGGGGTTTTTTTCCTCCTTTAGATCCGATGGACTTCCGTTTTCTTCTATGATGTAGTTTGGATTTAATGTGTCGAATTGGTTCTCTCTTCATCTGGTGTTTGTCATTTTAGAATGATTTTTTTTTATGTTTAATTGAATTTTCTTTTGTTTTTACACTTTCATTGTCCTCTTGATTCAAGGAATTTAAATTTCTTTTGCTTGATGAGGTCTAAGGGCTTAAAGCAAATAAAGATGGATTTTGTGTGCTCGAATTATGCGAATATGTCAAAAATATATTGGTTTATGTGATTAAATCAAGATTCTTGAGGAATTTTAGGATCAGAGATGGACGTGGTATACTTATGTTCAATGTGATTGGGATACATAAAAACGTGTAATTTTCATTCATTTGTATGCTTTCTTTGTTCTGTTGGGTTGAGGATTAGATTCCTTTGGCTTAATGAAAAAAAAAAATATGCTGATCTATGTGATAATTCCAAGGTTCTTGAGTGCATTTTGGGTTCCAAGATGATTGAGTTCTACTGAAGGTCTATCTGATTTGAATTTAAAATGAAAATTTCCCTAAATGGAATGGAAGCTTCATTACCCATTTACTTGCTTTCTTTGACTTATTGACTTGAGAAGTTTAGATTTCTCTAGCTTGATGAAGTCTAAGTTCCTTGGGGAAAAGAAAAAAGATAGATAGATTTTGAGAGCTTGAATTATGTGCATGATGTGAAAAGATTTGGTGGTCTATATCATAAATCCAATATCTTGAGAACATTTTGAGGTCGAAGATGTACAATCTATACTGAAGGCCCATTTGATTGGAATATTTTCAGAATGAGTATTCCTGTAGAAACACAATGTAAGTTTTTTATTCGTTGATATGCTTTCTTTGTCCTCTTGGTTTGAGGAGATTAGGTTTCTTTGGCTTAATGATGTCTAAGGGCTTAAAAAAAATAAAGATAGATATGCATGTTTGAAGTATGGGCGTCATCTGAAAAAAACTTGCTGCTTTACATGATAAGTACCTTGTTCTTCAGAGCATTTTTGGGAAAAGATATATGATTTTTACTGAAGGTATTTTGTTACAAGAAGTTTCCTGATGTTAAAGTTTTATAGGGAAAATTCATTGCTGTTGTATTCAATGCTTACTCTGCTTTCCTTTAGACTTGTATAATGACTGATGTTTTATAGAGATTGTTGCAAGGATAGTTGCTTTTGGAAGATGAACCTTGTGGAAAATGCCATTTGTGGTAAAAGCTTTAATTTTTGAGGGCTATTCAGTTGACTGTGTTGTAGGACATAGGTGAACAGTGTGAAAATGAGATTCAACGGATGATTTTCCGTAAAATGATTGTCTTAATTTGGAAAATTGTCAGATCTGCTTTATGCAAGTTACGAAGGGGCTCTGTTTAACACTTAACCTGTTGGTCTTTCTCCTACTGATTATCAAGGAAGCTTCATGTTTTTGCATGCAACTGAGTCAAATATAGATGCTTGAGGTACTGTAATTGCTACTAACGGTATATAGGGAACTCAAAAGATAACAGGCTTTAGCCTGATGGTTCAAGAGAAAAGACTGGCACATTTGAGTAACACTGAGATCATGAATAAAATTGGCGGTAACCATAACTTGAAATGCTTCCAACTTAAATTGATTGTGGAAGACCCAACTCGTATGCTTATTTATTAAGTGCTTTTGTTCTAACTAGAAGTTACCCCCTTTAAGTTTTGCATCCACATGCTTAATTTACTCTAATATGCACCAAAAGCTGTGACTCAGATCCGTCAACCTCCAAGTATTTTCTGCAAGATTTGTTAAACTTCTTGACTGAGTGATCAAATTAGGGTCCGTTTTCATGGGTTTATGAGTTAAACAAACTAACTAGACTAGCTCCTCCCTCATTTAGCTAGACAGCTCATGGGATGACTTTGTTCATTGTCCTCAATTACCTATGAGAGTTCCATTCTTTGTTTGCTTCTTGTGGCCTTTAGCTTAAGTGTGAATAAGTTTTGGCATTAACTTTCTAGGTATTTAGGCTAACACTACACATGTTGTCCAAGGAGATAAGTCATATTTTTCTTATTAGTGGATGTCTTTCTTCGGACCATGTTGTAGAATTTTCTCATTCTGCAGTCTTTCAGAAAGGATTTTATTTGTTAACTGTGGGAAAACTCAAAGTCAATTAGTAACTTTACAAATTAGCGTTGCTTGAGACCGCCTTTCTTGCTTCCAAGGGAAAAAGGTTTTGGATCATCTTCTTCCCAACCAGCTTTAGTTTTTTTTTATTTTGAACATTATATAAAACGGCAATCTTCTCCTTCCAGGTTTATAATAAGTTGTTCACACATTTTAAGTTGTGTTTCCTCTCTTCCCTTGTTGTGCTATAATGAGGCACCATAATGATCCCTGATGGCTATTTTATCATAATCTGTCTTCTGATGTGAAGCAATGTGTGCAGGAGCTGTTTCATGTCAAGTCTAGAACCTTTATGTATATATATACATTTCTCATTCGTTTGCACTGCATGTCTGTATGTTTTTTTCCTCACTTTCAAGCAAAACATTGTCATTTTTCAATAAGGGATATTTTCTGTCCTTATTGTGTTTTCTCCTTCTGTGTCTAATGATGTAGGAAAGTAGAACAAGTAACAGAAGAGGTTGATTCACTCAAAGAAGGCCTTGACAAACTTCTACTGCGTCAACAAAAACGGATGATAGAAGCTAAAGAGCGAGCAGAATTGTTTCAAAGAGCAGTATGTTATCTGCCTTCTAGTCATCTTGAGCTTGAAGAGGAGCCAATTTCTATTTTTCCACTGAATTATTGTTAATTTGATGTCAGCTATGGTCTATATGTCTTTTATTATAGTATTGAATCTTAATTGAGGCACAACCTGTGTGTTAGTTAATGGATCAAGTCCAGAAATTAAACAGTATGTGGTTGCAGAATGGCGAATCGGAACATGTTTTGAAAATTTTTGACGATGAAGCACAAGCACTTCAGTCAGCCCGCAATTCTTCTATGATGCTTGAAGAAGCTTATGCCACTGGAGTGGCTGTCCTATCCAAATATGCTGAACAGAGGGATCGTCTGAAGGTAATTCTGCTTCTGCCAGATCTTGTATCATGTTATTTTGGAAACTCCTCTCTTTGACAAGGGATTTCCTCTGTCTGTGAACTGTGATATTTATTAAATTTCTCAGAACCTAATGTCTTTGCTGCAAACTGAATTTTTATTCTGCAGAGAGCTCAAAGGAAAGCTTTGGACATTTTGAACACTGTCGGGCTCTCTAATTCTGTTCTGAAGCTGATTGAGCGGCGGCACCGTGTCGACAAGTGGGTTGCTTATGGCGGCATGATATCAACAATCATCGTCGTGTATCTGTTCTGGCGGTGGACACATTGATCTGTGGACGGCAATGCTGAGATATTATCCGGAGCTCAAAGTATGTTCGGAAATTTATAATGCTTGTCACAGATGAAGCGATTTAAGGGCAAAGTTACACCAATAGCTTTTGATTAATACCTACAAGATGCTGTCATTGTATTCATATGTTTGGTTGGCACAAATACAGCGAGGATTTGGTTTTTTTTTTTGTTTTGCGAAAAACCTCGAGAGGTAAGTTGTTCCCAACATATAGTATTACTCCTGCTCGCAAAAGAACCATCAATAGAATACATTTTTCTACCCAAGTATTTGCATTCTTTAACCTATGTGTGTGTTTTTTGTGCAGTCATTTTTTTTGCCCTTTCTGTTTTCAGTGCATTGAGGTGCTTTGATGAGTTTATGTTGTTGGCATTTTGATTCAGGAAGAACTTTTCCTTCAATAGCTGTTTTGGAGCCAGGGGTAAATGCTTGAATTCCTTGTAGATTTTGATATTGTTTCAGAAGTGTCCTTTTGGTTTTCTTGCCAAAATGCCATATGTAAAACTAGAAGGGCAATTTTGGAATTGACCATTTATCCTATGAATTAAGCTCTTTAAAAAAATGTATATTTACTTTATAAAATACTGATAATGAACAGAAGGCCCTTCCCAATTTCATATATTCATAGACAAACCTCCCTTTTTAAATTATGAACAAAACATCACTCCTTTTTAGGGTTACTTCCATTTGGGTCCCTGCGTGGGCTAACATCGTTACAGCTTAAGTGGAGTGACGGTTATACCCCTCCACTAATGAAAAATGGGAGATGGGACGGCCATGCGTCTCCCGAGACCGTTCAAAGTTATGAATGACTATTTGGCTTCATTTCAACTTCTCTCACACGAAAACGAAAGCGATGACTAACCCTGTAACTCCGACCCCGCCGGCGTGACGAACATCCGTTCCTCAGTCAATTTCGACACAGTATTCTCTGGTAAGATTAATATGGTTTTATTCCCTTCCCACACCGCCGGTTGTAGTTTAGGGTTTTGTGCTCTGTACCGGCGGTTCAGTGTAGGGTGAGCGGTTTCCGTTTATGAACGGATCTGTTTAGAATGCGAAGTTTCCGTTTACATTTTAAGCTTTTTGTTTAGAATTTATGCATGTTTGGCTGAGCGCTGTTGTACGTAATGCAGATATGGCATCCAACCCGGTAAACGACAGATGCTATCTGGCGCCCGTCGTGGATACGTTGGCCGAACTGAGGCAGTACATGTCACGAGCACAGCTGGAGATGGTGAGGAGAACACCATTCGGCCATCTCATGGAGGTCGAGGGCTTGCTGCAGGAGAGGGGGCTGCTTAATGCCATCTTGCAGCGATACGACCACCAGACCAAAATGTTCAGAATCGTGGTGAGCTTGGTGAGCTTCCGACCCGAAGATGTGGCCGTTATCATGGGTCTCCGGTTAGATGGGGATGTGGTGCAGTTCAGGAAAAACAAGACACCGTCTGTTTTCGAAACGAAATGCATGTCCAAAGGCTTCGAAAGGACCCTGGATGCTATGAAGGCGTCCCTTCTAAGAATGGTCCGGATAAAGGGGGAAGAGGTGAACCTTGTGAAGCTGCTGGTGCTCTACCTCATGGGGACGGTGTTGTTCCCGAACACCACCATCTCAGTCCCAAAATGGCTGGTCGACTATGCTGCCGACCTCCCTGCGCTACGAAGGTACGCCTGGGCGGAGGCCACCCACAGGTGGATCATGGAAGACCTCCCCATAACGGCCGCCGGCGTGCAGTCAAGAGCCAGGGGGAGGACGTTGACACGGGATATTTGCACGGGTGCTCCATCGCCCTCACCTTATGGTTCTACGAGGTCACTGGAACAGGGAACAAGGCCCGTGTTGGGAGGACTCCCCGGATATTCTGTTACGGGGAGGGCAGTTTTAGAAAATAAGCATCGTTGGACAAGCTACTATCATCCATGGAAGATAAATAGGTATGAAGTCTCTATGTTCCCATTGTTCCCGTTTACCTTTCAATGTTCTCGTTTAGGCTCTGGAGTTTCTATGTACTTATTGGTTGTCCCCGTTTAGATTCCAGACTTCCCGTTTACTTTTTACGGGTTCCCGTTTAGAATCCGACGTTCCGGTTTACCGTTCAAAGTTTCCCGTTTACATTTAGAAGGTTCCCGTTTACCTTGGGTAGGTGCCCGTTTACATTTAGAAGGTTCCCGTTTACCTTTTAATTGTTTTTGTTTAGGATCCGACATTCCCATTTATCTTTATGAAGTTTATACACTCTTGTTCACAATTTTCTGATCTGACCGTCGACGAGCAAGCATTAGCGTTGGTGCCAAGCCAGCATTCGCGACCGTCTCCTGTACTGACGATGCAACCCTTCTCAGCGGTGGCTCGACCGACAAAACGTGGTCGGTCACCGGCTCCACATAACAGCCCCCCCCTCCCGGCCGCAGTCGGCCTCGTCACGAGGCACGGATGCCCCCCCTCCCCGACGGCAATTGAAGAGGATGTAGCCACCTTGCTACAGCAGGCCTTCGAGACATTGTCGCGGGACATCCAGCGACTGGCTTCCCGGGTGGAAGTCATCGAACCACGCCTTCGTATCTGTGGGATCGAAAATACACGTCTGACATCATGAAAAAGACACCAGACAAAGCATCGAAGCACAAATATCATATATTTTTTTATGGGTTCTCTCATTCCTAATAGGGGCAAGCCCCTATTATTAATTACTCCAGATTAAAATCTTGGGAACCTCCGATTAAGGGCTTCGAGTACAAGTAAAGACAAGATATTACAAACTATAAATTTTATTTCATATACAAACTTTTAATTTTGAATTTTATTCATCATTTTATTATTATTATTATTTTTATTATATATATATATATATATATATATATATATATACTGTTGCTTGCGTCTCATCACCGCGCCACGTGCTTCGTTACCATTTTTGAGATATATATCTCATTGCCGTCTTTTTATCATGCCTTAGCATCCATGTATTAATGACATATACTGCGATTTGGTTGGTCTTGAAAGAAAGTAGTGATGATTTAGACATTGTTCCCAGGAAATACACCAGGTAAGCTTATAATGGGAGAGAAAATGTCATTCTTGAACTCATAACACCAATATCCTCAAACTTCAAAATTTGGCGCAAGAAGAAATCACCATACCACTTCTCTGATTTAGATTCCACTACATGTATTATGTCCTCATTGATGTGAAGATTTAAATCAGCACTGGAGATTACACTTCCAATCATTATCAATCGCATGCATTTATGCTTGTACGTGCTCAAGAGGGAAAAGTTGAGTTTATAAGAAACGGTCAGGATTTGATCATCAGGGAAGAATGTAGATTTGAGGCAGTTGTTGATCTTTATTAATAGAGACATATGAACGACTGGGATTTGATCATCACCAAGGCAGCTATTGATCTTCATCAATAGAGATATGTGAACGACTGGGATTTAATCATCAACAAAATAACATAAGTTCGAGGCAACTATTTAATCTTCATCAATACAGATATGTGAACGACTGAGATTTGATCATCAACAAAATAACATAAGTTCGAGGCAACTATTTGATCTTCATCAATAGAGAAGGGTGAACGGTTAGCATTTGATCATCACCAAAATAGCATAAGTTCGAGACAACTATTGATCTTCATCAACAGAGACGTATGAACGGTTGGGATTTTATCATCACCAAAACAGCATAAGTTCGAGGCAGCTATTGATCTTCATCAATAGAGACGCATGAACGGCTGGGATTTGATCATCACCAAAACAGCGTAAGTTCGAGGCAGCTATTGATCTTCATGACGTATGAACGGTTGGGATTTGATCATCGCCAAAACAGCGTAAGTTCGAGGCAGCTATTGATCTTCATCAATAGAGAAGCATGAACGGCTGGGATTTGATCATCATCAAAACATCGTAAGTTCGAGACACCTATTGATCTTCATCAATAGAGATGTATGAACGGCTGGGATTTGATCATCGCCAAAACAGCGTAAGTTCGAGGCACCTATTGATCTTCATCAATAGAGATGTATGAACGGCTGGGATTTGATCATCGCCAAAACAGCGTAAGTTCGAGGCAGCTGCGGCGGTGGCGGTGCTTCGCGGCATTATCTCAGCCACTCAAGCATGCCGCGACGGTGAGCAACTTCGACGATAATATGCGGCGGCGGCGGTGGCATGCTTGATGGCATTATCTCAGCCACTCAAGCATGCCGCAGCGATGAGCAAGCAACGGCGACAGGCGGCGGTGGCGGCAACGGCGAAGTTTTTTTTTATATATATATATATATCTATATCAATATGGGGAGAGAGAGAATATACCTTCTCCTTCGTCTTCTTTCCCCTCTTTTCTTTTTTTTTTTTTTTTAAATTCCCTTCCCCTTTTTCCTTTTTCCTTTTTCTCCTTTTTTTTTTTTAAAAGAACATCCGCTCTTTTTGTTTTTGTCCCTCCCCTCTCCGTCAAATCACAACTAAAAGTCAAATTCAAAAATAAAATATTTTTTTTTTTAATTATCTTTTCCACCCCGATCAAATCACAACCGAGTGAACAACAAAAAAATTCAAAATTTAAATTTTTTTTCTTTTTAATTAAATTTTGAATTTTAAAAATTCAAAATTAATTTTTTTTTTAATTAAATTTTGAATTTTAATAAATAAGTAAAAATAAAAATCAATTTGCCTTGGGATATGTATTTAGATGCTTCAAGACTTGTATTTTCTCATGTTGCATCGAGATATGTTCTAGGCTATGTAAAATTTAAGATTGCCTCGGGATTTGTGTTTGGTTACCCTAAGATTTGAGATTGTCTCGAAATATGTGTTCTCAAGGGTAATCCTGTAACTTTTGCATTTGTGCCTCGAGATATGTTTTCAAAAGGAATGTCTTCGAGATATGTTCTCAAGGGCGATTTTGTAACTTGTATTTTTTTTATTTGCCTTAGAATTTGCATTCTAGTCCAAGATAACCAAATAATCAATTAAGATTAAGATTAGGATATTTAATTTTTAATTCTAAAGATATTAGAATTTAAATTAAATTGGGATTTGGTTTCCATTATAAACAGTATCTCCGCCCCGTCTTCGGGGGACGCCAACCAAAGTCCGGCTCGGTGTCATCTCCGGCAGATGCTAAACATGTTGAGAAGGTCGCTACTCGACGCGTTACTAGGACTGTCCCTGAGAGGCCTGTACCGGTTGCAACTCCTTCGGTGCCCACTGGTCCGAGGACGAAGAGAGTCGTCCGTAAGGGCGGACGGAAGAAGAATGCACCAAGAAGCCCTTCGGTAATCTCATCCGGCAATGATGGCTCTGACGCGGTCAATGTCGACAATATCATAGCGTCTCTGACCGAGATGAAAGGTAAAGTCGTCATTCCGACATTTGATTTTGATAGATGGCATTCATCAAAGGGCGACTCCGACATGCAAACCACCGTCGAGGATGAGGGACACGTGCACTCTCCGGTGGTGGCGCACGAGAAAGCCGTGAGCCCATCATCCTCTGCGGACGTCATGGACGAAGACTTCCCAGAAGGTGTCCAATCTGAGCTCCATATTCCCCCGACAGAGGTCGCCGCGGACGCACAAGATGACATCACGTCCCTGCTCTCCGTTGAAGAGGCTGCACCACCGGAGCTCCCCATGGCGGATGAAAATGCGAGTGCATCCACCGCTGTCAAGAAAGCTCCATCTCGACCACCCCCGGCGGAAGAGGAGGCTCATCAGCAGTCCCCCACCGAAGACGAAGATGCGTGCACCACCGCAGAGGAACCTTTAGCGGATCGCACCGTGACGGAAGAGGCGGCGCCACCACTGCTCCCCCTGGAGGAAGAGGTCACTCTACCACATCTCCCCCTGGCGGAAAAGGCTGCTCCAAAATAGCTCTCCTTGTGAGAAGAGGTTGTTCTACTGCAGCTACCCACATTGGACGAAAACGCCAGTGAGGCCACAGCTGCGGAGGAAGGTCCATCGCATCCCCCCTCCCCACGACTGAAGAAGAGGCTCCACCCCTGCCCCAAAAGACACAGACAACACATGAACACGATCCCAAGAAGCAATCGTCGGAGATCCCAGTCGATGTTGACACGGTTTCAGTCATTGAGAAGCAAGAGTCGTCATTGGTCAAGACTGGCTTTCGACCCAAAAATAAACGGCCGACTGCATTTCATCGATTGACTAAAATCGAGCAGGCCGCGATGGGGATGTATCTGAACTGTGTAATCGACAGGTGAGTAGCCATTATTCGTTTACCTTATATGGGTTTTCGTTTACTTTTGTATATTGCCTTTTACATTATATTGATTCGCGTTTACTTTGGGATGTATTCGTTTACCTAGGCGGGTTTTCATTTACCTTATATGTGTTTTCGTTTACTTTTGTATGTTGCCGTTTACATTATATTGATTCGCGTTTACTTTGGGATGTTTTCGTTTACCTAGGCGGGTTTCCGTTTACCTTATATGTGTTTTCGTTTACTTTTGTATGTTGTCGTTTACATTATATTGATTCGCGTTTACTTTGGTATGTTTTCGTTTACCTCAGCGTGTTCCATTTACCTTTTTCTGTTTTCTGTTTACGTTAAGTGGGTCCGGTTTACATTATATGAGTTTCCGTTTAGCTTTCCCCGGTCATGTGTGTTTACTTTGTCATTTACATCATGTGCGTTTACATTTACATTTTCCCGGTCCTATATACTTTTGAGTGTTGTCCTCTAATAATTGCAATGGACTGCGTTTAGGACCGTCATCTGGAAGAACGACCTCTCCTTCACGACAAGAGACCACTTGTACACCTTGGTGGAGGGGGTTGTTGTGCCTGACGATGTGCTCGACGTTTGGTGTGTCATGCTCATGGAATCGTG